>NW_019060030.1:0-11041 GCF_000696155.1 Zootermopsis nevadensis
TGGAAAGTCTTGCTTTCTGTACAAGGTGACAATATGACTACTACACTTCATTTAGTAACTTAATGATTCTACCTTATAATTAGTTATATATGTGGTTATTAAGATTCCCGTAATTAGATTATTCTACATAGGTATACACACCCCCTTTTCTAATAAAAAAATAAATTAAGGACAGTCCATCTATGATCATTAATTTTTTTTGTTTTCTAACGTTTATCAGTCGCCATAACTTTGCGGGCTACCCTCCTAGCTTGAGGTGTAGGGTTGGATAAAATGGTTATTAACTCCGTTTCTTCTATGGCGTCCTGACTTCTAGTCACGGTCAACCGACCTGGGGGTGTGAATTTTCGTAACTATCTTGGGTTTAAACAATATAGTGTGGCAATGCCCCTCTCCATCAAACCACTTCTTAATCTTTGGCCATCCGCACTTACATCAAAATACATACAATTAATCCAACTACACGCATTCCCACGTAGGTGAAAAATGATAAAGATCTGGTTTTCTCTGAATGTTCCAACTTCCATTGCTTCTACTTCTGATATTTTGTAGCTTGACAGTTTTAGCTCATCTGTATGGGTTATAATAGTTTTGGTTGGTGTATCCAAATTAATGTTATCTAATTTCAGTTTCTTTCCTGTCTTCTCACAACAGTCATATTCCAAAGTTATGGGTGGGATTCACTTCTCGGCTAGCATGTGCTTGACTTAAAACTTGAGATCCATAACCTGAACACGGTTTCAAGAATGTAAATTTGCCTAACCCGTTAATGGTTACATCCACTGGATCGTGGTCTGGACAAATAATTGTCATGTGTTCGGCATTTGGCGCTACACACGACCAAACGTTATCTCCGAATTGTGTCCACAATGTTTCCTTCAATTCAACTATTCTTTGAGAACAAGATTCTGGAATACCAGAACTGTATTGCAAAAGTCTTACTTCACAGTCTGCAACCGAATGTACTATTTGTACTGGGAAATTTTGCTTACACACGCAGTTCTGACTGCACTGACCTATTTCAGTTTGGCTTAAACGAGTGTAATATTGTCTCGTTTTGTCTATCAATACAAACTCCTTATCCTACATCATAGTTTAAATGAGAACATAAAGGCAACTTAATAACACACACAAAATAAGTATCTTGGATAAACCCATCAAAATCGATTACGTTAAGAAGTTGAAAAGAATACTCCGAGCTCAGTGATAAGGGCAAAGACTGGTCTCTTGGAAAATCATTCTGACATCCTTTCGTGATCTGTTGAAATTAATTGAGGCCGTAATATTTCTCTGTGCGCGTGCAATACGGAGTATTGGTCTTCAAAGGCTCTGTCTAACTGTAATGCATGTTCCCGTAACGTAATTAACATTGAAGTATATCCTAGAACTGCATTTAATTGTCCGTCTTCCTCGATATCTCTGACAGTCCCCTTGCCAGAATCTGTTCGTTGTGAGATACATCGCCCAAGGTTCTGTTTACTGTCTTTAGTGTATTTTTAACGACTATCTGCTCCTTTGAAAGCTTTAAAAAATTAACTTGTTCCTGTTCTAACTGAGTAATCTCATCTGAATAGTATTTTCCATCCTGTTCGTCCAACGTTCCGAATAGTGTATGTGATATTGTTCCTATGAATCCAAATAAACTCCTTTTAAGACGGTCTGAAATCGAAAACTCGTTGGGTCAGTTCTGTTAACGTAATTTTCATAGACTCAATCCTACGTAGTTTTCTGTGTACATGCTTAATCGAAGACCTGCATTCTGTTAAATTTACCCAGTCTGAACGTTCACGCGTTTGACAAAACTCTACAGTGAACTTGGGCATGTTTTCTGACGGTTTCGAAATTTTCATCAACACGAGCTAAATCGACGTAGCTTAGAATTTTCCAAACGTTACTAGACAGTGTGGCTTCTCCAAGATGTTCGTAGTAAAGTCCTGGCGATTCGGGAATCTGTTGGAGTCTGAAATCCAGCGTCTCTGCTCCTATGATGATCGTACACGCTATCCATGTCATTAACCCCATCTGTAAATCACACGAAGAATGGCTTGATTCTATTTGCATGCGCTGTAGTTTGTTTGGGTCTCCGAAGTTGTAAGGTAACATTTACTCCTTGTATCTTGTTTATTGCATATGGGCCAAATTTCGTAGAGCGATTTTTCCGCGGACTCGCATACTGTAATAAAACAAGATCTCCAACTTTGAACTTGGGTACGTCGTAATAATCCTTACTCCTCGCTTTGGCGACTTCTAACCTTTCCTTGGCTACCGTGTAACTGTTTTGCAATCTTTGTTTCAACTCCTGAGGCGTAGTTAACACCTTCCGGCGGCTTCTGTAAATAACCCGGTAAATTTGCAACTCGCCCGAACATCAATTCGAACGGCGTGTAGTTTGTTGCGCCATGTGGCGTGGTGTTGTATGCGAATACAGCATGTTTAATCCAATCGCCCCAGTTGGATTGATCCTTATCTACAAAACGCCTGATAAATTCAATTAAAACGCGGTGGGCGCGTTCCAAAGACCCATTCGTCATTGGATGCACTGCAGTGGTGTTAATTTTCTTCGCGTGCAGTAACTTGCAAACATTCTTAAACATATCACTCAAGAAATTGGCTCCGCGATCTGATAGTAGGACCTGAGGGCATCCGTACATCAAAACTACATTTTCAATTTTTGATTTCTCAAAGGTACGGCGATCAAATACTTGGTTAGTTCATCCTGCATGGTTAAAATGTACCTGTTCTGTGAGGAACTAACATTAATCGGTCCAACTACATCTATGTTTATCTTCTGCAATATCGAATTGAGTGTAGTGGTTAACTGTAAAGGCAATTTGGTATTTAGTTGAGTAATCTTATTCTTTTGACAGGATTCACACTTCTGAATATATTCCTCTACATCTTTCTTCATGCCTGGCCAATCAATTTCTTATAGGTCCTGTTCATTCCCATGGGCGCTCCTAGTGGCGTCGAGTGAGCTCCGCGTAATATTTCTGCTTTTTGCTCCTGAGTGAGTTCCTTGCTTGGTTCCTCGCCTTCTCCTGGCTGTTGCATAACTTGGATTCTACTGAGAGCGTCGGGCCCTCCATTCAAACTTCCCTTTCGGTACATTATCTGATGATCGAACTCTTTATCTCCTGGAATTTGGATTCTTTACACTTGATATCCACGAAAGTGGCTGATGGTCACTAATAATGAAAAATTTTCTGCCACACAGGTACGGTCGAAAATGGGTGCAAGCACATACTACTGCGTAAAATTCATTCTCTATCACTCTGTATGCTACTTCGGCTTTTCTTAATGCTTTACTTGCATAAGCTATTGGTTTCTCATCCCCAATAGACCCTTGGCTAAGAATGGCACCTAATGCCTTGCTAGTTGCGTCTGTACATAGTATAAATGACTTTGTAAAATCAGGATATTGCAGAAATTGTTCACTCGTTAGAATTTGCTTCAATTTGCTAAATGCATCCTGTTGTGGCTCCTTTGTCAGATAAAATAGCGGCTTTGCTTTCTGGCTGTACTGTGGAATAAAATGCCTATAGTATCCGGTCAATCCGAGAAAACTCATCGCGTGTTTGTGGAAAGGGAAAGTTCTTTACGGCGGACACCTTGGCTTCGTCCGGCCTTACCCCATCACATGACCTAGGTAGACTACCTGTTCCCTAAAAAATTCGCACTTGTCCAAACGCAATTTTAAATTATGCTCCCTCAATTTGTCAAACACCCCTGAAAATCTCTACCATATAAAATTGTGTCATCTAGGTAAATCAGTGCCCGTACACCCTGTATACCACTCATTATATGATTCATCAACCTCTGAAACGTCGAAGGCGATCCCTTGAGCTCCATCGGCATTCTTTTATACTCAAAATGCCCCTTTTGTGTGGAAAATGCCGTTTTAGGCTGGTCGTCTGGATTAAGGGGAATTTGACAATACCCCATCGCGCAGTCCAGCGTCGAGAAGAATTTGGCCTGTCCTAAAGAATCTAGCAAATCAGTTATCAACGGCAGTGGAAAACTATCCCCTATTGTGACCTCATGCAGATTTCGATAGTCCACGACCATCCGCCATTTTTGTTTTCCTGAAACATCTGTCTTTTTGGGTACCATAATTATAGGTGAATTCCACGGTGCCTTGCTGTGAGTGATAATCCCTTCGGACAGCATCTCGTCGGTCTGTCTGTCTACCTCATCTTTCAAAACTTGAGGTGTCCTGTACCGTCTGACATTTATTCCCCTGGTCTTATCAATCGTGGGTGTCGGGATCGAATGCTGAATGGTCTGAGTACAAGACAGCTTGTCTCCCGGCAGGTAGAAGATGTCATTGTACCTAATGCATAAATTTAGAATTTCCTTCCTTTCCTCCCCATTTAAATGATTCAATCGCAGATGTTGACCCAATAATTCTTACTGACAGTGTACATTATCCTCAGGTTATCCGAGTCGCATTCGTATGGTTCTAACTGTACCTCCGGTGCTTGCATGATGACTCGCTGTAACCGTCCCACTCCTGTTTGCTGTTGGAGTTGCCCGGCTCGGTTCCAGTCTTGTCGATCACAGACGTCTACGATGTAATTCGGGATTTCTGCTCATGTAGGCATGGAACTTTTCTCAGGGAATATTACATGGAGGGGTATAAGCTGAATGCCAGCGAGGAAGGTTTCGGTAATGGTCTTGAGATTAAAGTTCGTAGTTTTGCAAAGCACAATTTATTTCTTTTACGATTAACATTTACTGGCCGAATCGAGCTACAAAACAATTTAGGATGTTGCTTCCTCTGAATTCCAGAAAAGAGTGTCCTCCAAGAAAACTTTCCTGTCCTTTAGTTATAGGACTTCCCCCCTTAACTTTCACAAAAAAATGATGTATTTGGGCAGTAATGATGCCCTAGCTCACGTGGACCATTAAAAAACCCTTTAGCCGGCGGGTGCCCCCCTGAAAGTAGTTTGGGGGTCACACGGTGCCATAATTCTTTCCTTTACAGTCGTTGCTTGTGCAACTTTCTTTTCTTTTTTAAGTGTCAGTGAGCCTTCTGCACTGAATGCAGAGCACCTACCAATAAACTGACCCCTGGCCTGAAAAGGACGCACTTGCCTAACAAGCGAAACGCGTAAATCTTTATTACTTGTTTCCAATTTATTTTTATTTGCGCCTCACCGGGACTCGAACCCAGAACGCGCGGTCACATTCAACCGTTTTGAATTTTCTGTTAAACTCCGTAGTTTTGTTAGATGTTAGGTTTTTTTTACTGCGGTGACGATAAGGCAAATGTTTCACTGGGTTTTGACGTCGTGTTGACCTCGTCGACCACCAAACACAGGATTAAAAGCAGATTTTCATAATTCTCTGAATTCTCTTTTTCATTCTGCCAGTTTTTGGCGATATATATATTATTGTATCCCGAGGGATTGGCCAGTCCCGTAGGAGTGCAATATTCCCGAGCGGCTAGGAACGTTGGTCGGCGATGATAGGTTTGAATACACAGCTTAAGGTTAATGCCTAGTCTGACGAGAAGACGTTCGAAAGTTGATTATTTATTTTGATAATTGAGATGAGTACAGTTCGTATGAAACACATATATAGGTAGAAATAATTGAGTAGACCAGCAGAGTTTCCCCCTGACGAGCAACGTGAAATGTCCAATGCGTCTTCGAAATTCACTGGTTATAAGCAAATCTCGATATCACCTTTGTGGAAGCTGTAACGTGTCGTCCCAAGGCGTGGTTCTGGATCCAATTAGAGGACACGATAAACCCCCGGGTACCGCGACCCCTTGCCCCGTCAAAGTTCGGGCGTCCTGACCTCGGCAGGCCTTCTCTATCTGTGAATATAATTGGAACCCTTTTCAATAAACTTATCTGGAGCAGATCTTGTCGCCCCTTTCTACAACAGCTGGAAACGGAAAGTCTTGCTGTCTACACAAGGTCTACAATATAACTATTACACTTTATCTAGTAACCTACTGATTCTACCTTATAATTAATCATATATGTGGTGTAGCTGTTGGAGTGGATAGACGTGTTTTGCGTGTATTGTGAGTGTCGGCGAATTTTTGTGTGCGTTTGCTGGTTTCGGTGTGCTGCCAGCCGGTAGAATGGCTGCCAGCAAGGATTACTGTCCGCAATGTAAAAAAACAAAAGTTTATCGGGTGTTGTGGGCCCTGTGGCTCTAGGTATCATCTTTGTTGTTTGCAAATCTCGGAAACTGAATGTTCCTTTTACATGAGTAGTGGCGTATCCTCTTGTCGTATCGGGTCTCGTGCGTCCAGGGACGATAACACTCCTGTTCGTGCAACCAGATGGCCTCCACATCGGATCTTCCCGACAGGGAGCTTATTTTGCCAGCATTTAAGGACCCTGAATCGCTCAGTGTACAACTGGAGACGGTTCGGCTGAATGGTGTCGGCGCCCATAACTTAGTCGAAAATCTGGTTCAGATGGCCCTAAAGCTTTCTGAAGATGTTTAGCAACTTCGGAAGGACAATGACCATCATCTTAACAAAATTACGTGTGGGGGAACAACCACCTTAGTTCATAATGTTCCCGCAAACAAAGCCACGTTCTGCCTCTACTGTCGCCGACGTGGGATCCGAATCCTACAAGGATGTGCTGTCTGCTGGGTTAAAACCTAAAGTCTCGAGTGTGGACACCGAAGGTTTTACAACAGCAAATCATAAAAAGAAGCCATCTTCTGGGACACCCTCGGCCAACACAGTTAGACAACGCAGACAGCCGTTGTTAGGGGTGAGAGAGGGGAAGGTCTGAGGCCCTGAGGTCACGGCTGCTGACGTAGATAAGTCTTTAAAGGTTAGTTTGCACTAGGCTTAAAACTAAATTCAATTCCTATGCATCTTTTCACATTACGGTCAACGAAGAGGATTTTCCCCGTATAAATAACACCGGTGTATGGCCAAATGGGTGCCTGATTGCTCCCTTTCATGGGAAACTGACCCCTGACAGGCGCACCTCTTATTTCTGTACCAACAACGGCTGACTCTGACTCGCGGGCCAGTATTTGTGAGGAGCTTGGGGGAAGCATCAGTACCTCTTAATTAAGTCAGGATCGTCTCACCGCGTCTGGTTCTAAGTGTTTGGATTCTATTGATATCTTTTATCAAAATGTTAAGAGGTTTGCGTACTGAATGTACCAACTTTTATGATAATGTCCGTATTAATGATTTCAAAATTATATGCATTACCGAGACGTGGCTTAATGATTCGTTTTGTAATCGCAATCTGTTTCATGATGACTCTCGTTTTCCGCGCTGACAGAGGTTAAACCGATCTCAACTTAACTAGAGGTGGAGGTTGTAAACGCAGGTACGATCTTGAATTTATCAGCGAATGTGTTTGGGTTGAAGTTCGTCTTCCTGATGGTTTGAACTTACTCGTTGGAAACCACTATTTCTCGCCTAACACCGATGTTAAAGTTATTGAAAATTATTTTAATTCTCTGGAAAAGAATTGAAACCCTTCTCTTGGGTGATTTTAATATACCTGGTTTTGATTGGGTCCAAGGCTTCCCTCAAGCTAACTCACATCACTATATTAAAATTAGAGGGGATGTCGTTCATGTTTCCTCGGACTTTCTCAGCACAACCTCGCCATTAAACAAAACAAGAATCTGCTTGATCTTGTCTTTGCTAATTTTTCCTCTGTCAACGTCACGATTTGGTTAAACCTGATTATTTTTCATCCTTCCCTGGTTATTGATATTAGTAATATATCTCAGTCTACCAATTCACAGCCCTCTCGATGTTCCCGTAATTACGCGCGTGCTGACTATTTATTCTCTTTATGATTGGTCCTGCGTTTACAATTTGTCCTCTGTGGACTCCGTCGTAGATCAGCTCAAGTCGGTGGTTACTGATGCTTTAAATTTAGCTATTCCAAACAAGCATCCTAGTAAGTCTAAATTTCCTATCTGGTTTTCCGGTACCTTAAAACATTACATTAATAAAAAGAATCATTATCTACGTCGGTTCAAAAAGACCAAGGCACATGAACATTATACGTACCTACTTCGCGCACGTTCGCAAATTAGTTAAGGCTCCCATTAAGTCTGATTGAAGTCTGTTGATGACAGTCTTAAGACTCACCCTAAGCATTTTTGGAAATACGTTTCAGATTTCATAAAGAAATTTAATTCCTTTATTCGGCTAAAAATTGGTGATCGGTTTGTCACTGAGCCCAAACACACAGCTGATGAATTTGCTACGCATTTTGAATCAATTTTTAACACTTTTTTCCGGTCCGTTAGTCTTACGGATGCTTTTGCTTCAGATTTTTTGCCCGCCGCTGCTATCTCTCCAGCTGAAATTAGCGCCTCAGACCTTCAAAGTGCGTGGGGTTAGATGGAATTCCTTCGTTAGTAATTAAGGGTTGTTCTGGTATTTTTACTCCCTTATTAACCTATATTTTTAATTTAAGTATAAATAGTGCCACCTTTCCGTCCATGTGGAAACAAACAGCTGTTGTTCCCGTGTTTAAAAAAGGAAACAGTTCCACTGTAGTAATTATAGACCCATCTCTATTCTTAATAACTTTTCTGAAATATTTGAATTTATTGTTTATGCTCATTTGCAAAAAAATTTTAAGTACAGATTAAGTCCCATACAGCATGGTTTTCGTAAATTTAATTCCACAGCAACAAATTTGGTTACTTACCTTAATTCCGTTTTACCTTCAGTTAGTACTCAAGGACAAACAGATTCTGTTTACTTTGATCTTACTAAAGCTTTTGACTTAGTTCCTCGTAATATTCTTCTTGGGAAACTTAGAAACTTTGGACTATCACCCACTTAAGTTGATTGGTTCCATGGTTATCTTTTTGGAACTCTTTCGTATCCTTATCGTGTTAAGTGTGGAGTGCCTCAGGGTTCCACCCTAGGCCCCTTACTTTTTAATATATTTATTAATGACATCTGCGACTCCATACACAATTCACAGTGCCTTTTATTTTCTGATGACTTAAAGATACATCGGAGCATTAGCGATGTTGATGACTGCAAACTGTTGCAGGACGATATTCATTCAGTGCAAAATTGGTCTATCGGGAATGGAACGCAACTTAATTTGAGTAAAACGATTGTTATATCATTCACCCGAAAGACAAACAGTATTTACTTTAATTATAAATTGTGTAACAATTTGGTGGCACGCTCCCATTGTGTTAAAGATCTCGGTGTTCTATTGGACTGTAAGCTTTATTTTCATCAGCACATCAACTATATATTATCACAAAGCTTAAAAATGCTAGGTTTGATTCGGTACATTACGTCTTCCTTCTCCACTGTTGATAGAATTTTGGTTTTGTACAGAACTTTAGTCCGTTCTAAAATTGAGTATGCATCCGTTGTTTGGAACTCTGTTACTAATTCTGATTCCTTTAAATTGGAAAGGATTCAAAGGAAATTTGTAGCGCTATGTTACGCTAGATTCTTTAATGGCGTGTGTGCCTATAATTATGACGATATATTAGTTAGATTAAATTTCTTATCGTTACATTTAAGGAGGAGGCTTTTGGATGCGCTTTTCCTCGTTAATGTTTTTAAAGGCAAAATTATTTGCTCATCTTTTGTTGATACAGTTAGTCTCTGCGTACCCACTAGGTCTATCAGAGACTACTCTACCTTTATGTACAACGCAATTTCAAGGCCAGTCCCTCTGCCAGATGCAGTCTGTAGGAGCATCAACATCATTAACAAAGATCGTACTTTGCTTAGTGATGTCAGTCAGCTTTTTAAACAATATTCATTCATTTCCTGTGCTGGCTGTATTTTATTTTGTGGTATTAATTTTATATTTTTTTCTTTTATTTAGTATTATTAATTGAATTATATTACTTAGGTATATTTAGTTTATTTACTTATTAATTATTTTGTAATAAATTAACATTGTACAGGCTTCAGGTGTGTTAAATTGGGCTGCTAATGGGACGGTTTGAAATTGCGTCTCAGCTTGTGCTGTTCTGGTCAACGGTAATTTGAAAATTTGTAAATCTTCGGTTATTAGAGTCAATTGATCTTTTTACACGGTCCTTGTTATTGGCAGATTGTACATTAAATTCAGGTTTCTGACAACGGGACTCTACCACTAACACCGCCGTACCTAGGGGGACGGTGTCAGGTGGTCTCCTCGGTAAAGGTGAGTTTTCTTGAGTTTTGGGCATCTCTCGATTTCAGTTGATGCATACTTGCTGGTAGTAGGAGTTGTAGGTCTTTACTACTTGTCTGGATTGTACTTTAAATTATTATGAAACTACAATAATATTTTTTAAATTGGAACTCTATTTTTCAGGATTTTCGACAACCTGAATACCGCCATACCTAGGGGGCAGAGTTAATTGGTGTCATTTGAATTGGTGAGTTTTCTTGATTCCTGGTGTGCCAGTCCAGGTCCGTGGTTCAATTCCCGAACGGACTGAAACTTGAGATGAGGGGTAAACCAGGCTTTGGCATATTAATCTGGGTTATATGAACGAAGGAGGTGTGATTAGATGATACTTGGTACACCTCACTTCATGAAAATTTGAGTGATTTTATTAAGTTTTGGCTTTGTCCAATGTATCACGTTGGGAAAGAGAGTGGCGCCGTCCTGGCGTGTGAAAGTCTCTTCCCCCGACATTCGGTTTAGTGACCGTTGGTTTGGGGCGCCCTAGAAGGTGTGGAGTGACGATCGCCAGATGACCGCTGCTCCCCTACGACTCGGACCAATGGAATTCGAATGTGGCTGTTCGGAACGTTTCCGACGTCATAAGTGACTTTTTGGGGGACGAATCGGATTGTCATATTCAATTCAAAATTCAAAAACAGTTACGTTGCGGGAATATAAAAAGCGAGGTTGCGTTGGGGCTTGCTCTCTAAAAGTTCGGTTCTTCAAGGCAAGTAGACAGTTTCTCCTCGATTCATCAAATTACAAGTACAAATACAACAGCCGAATCATCGCGCTGCCCAAAAATCAGCATAACTTATTGAAAGGAATTAAAAGGTGGAATATTTTATAAATACCACAGTCGAATCATCGCGCTGCCCTACAATCAG
>NW_019060031.1:4091-28003 GCF_000696155.1 Zootermopsis nevadensis
TTTATTTCTCTGAGCTTGGTAGCCTTTTGAAATTCTTGATTAATTTATAACACAAAATGGTTTCTATTCCGAAGTAAATAGAATATAATTACCTATTGTAAAAATGTATTAATATGCAAGATGGAAAATCCAGTGGTTACATAATTTCATTAATCGATATGTAAATTATGGAGCAAGGTAAAATATCAGAAGTGCATTCATCGTTGTTGAGTTGCACACTGGAATAAACTTGCCAGCCGTGAGTGTAAACTCCTATTTTGGAAATTTGCCAGATGTGAGTGTAAACTCCTATTATGGAAATTTGCCAGCCGTGAGTGTAAACTCCTATTTTGGAAATTTGCCAGATGTGAGTGTAAACTCCTATTTTGGAAATTTGCCAGCTGTGAGTGTAAACTCTTTGTTGACTGTGGCGATGATAAAGACCAGACAGCGCTGGATCGGGACGGGAGTTCCTACCCAGTCGCACCCCCAGGCCGAGTCTCTCACACTTTCAGCCTGGAATATTTCATGAAGTCGTGTAAACTAATATTATTGTAAACACACAAACAGATCGTAGACAGAGCATGGGATGAATGTGCGTGATCGTCCCAACTCTGTACACAAAAGGAACATGACGACAAAGTACTAGCGACTATGAGACAGAAAAGGTATCAGAAATGTTTCTTCATATTACGTAAAACATTGAACACTTCAGTCATTCGTGATCTTACGAATAAAAGTTTACATTTCGTATGTATTGATTGAGATTATGGAATTTCAGATTAGCCTACAATATGAGTCAAGTCATATACTAGCACTGGAGTGTGGGGAAGGAGTTTATGGTACAATTTTGAAGCAAAAATGTGTTTAAGTCGATGTGAGTTCACTTTTATTAAGATACATTGAAACTCAGTTTAGACGCATATTCAGATTTGAAAATTTTTGTTACTGGATGTCTATGAAGTTTATTTAACATTAGAATGGTCGACGTTGTTCTGCGTAGTGACGCCTTGTTGACTTGTAGGTACAGACGTTTCGGAGGAACATACTGTTTTCATCTCCAGTGTTAAATGTATTTGAATCGTGGACAATTAGACACATTTATTGACTTATTTCACTTATGTTCCTGCCTTTTGTCCCAGATACACATGAGTAGGTCAGTATAATTCACAAGTGAAAGATGTTCCGTTTTTCTTACTTTCTTTCTCGCTACTTTATTACGAGTGTGTTTTTCTGTTGTTTTCTTTTTCTTTTGAGTTAAGATAATATTAAAAAAATTAAATTAATATAATCGGCGCTTGAAATTCCGTACGGGAGCATACGAAGCAAAGACTTTATTGTGTAGATTTATTATTTCATCATAGGTACTTGATCTGTTAAAGTCGTGTAGTTATACAGAGTAATACGTAGTCTAAAGCAAAATGTATATGCATATTGCCTTTACAGCGAACATTATTTAAAGTATTTTAATTTATAAGTGGGCTATTCGCAATGTTTATACTTAACAGGTTCTGCATTTAAAATAGCGTCTTGATTGTGCATGTCGGAGACCTGAATAAGTGGTTACAAAAGTTTTTTTAATGTTTAACTTTGACTACATCCACGTGCATTTAACATAATGCAAACAAACTTATGAGCATAATTGATGTGTTATTTTTTTTGTAATTAGCGTGTTGATAAACTAATATGAGTATTCATACTACACTTTAGTGCGTGGATGTGTTATACAGAACTTAAAAAAATGTCAGAGAATGGTTATTTATGAAAATATGTCATTACTCACATGTACTTTTGGACACGTTGTATTTTAAATTATAAGAATTGAGATATTGCTCGTTATTATTCATCGTAGTTGATGAATTTAAAAGCATCAAAATATCGGACATCTTCTTTATAAAATTTAGCTGTAATCCTCTGCTGCTAGTTTTCCTCCTTTCCTTCGTGCTTGCTTTTCATATGCAGAAGAAACATGAAGAAAGACATTGTCTGATTAATCATCTGTGAACACACACAATACAGCACATAACCAAAATATAGGTAAATGAACGTCGTTGATTTCCCTCACATAGCAAAGACAAAGGAATATCCATTGTCTAAAGTCGGATTAAAATGTCTTGTTGCCCACCTCTAAACCAGTGATGAAACTGTATTGTTAATGGTCGTTACATTGACATTGAATCGTACTTTGAAATATACTTTTGCTTGAACATTAAAAAAGTATTGATTTGTTGATATAGGCCATTGTTCTTACTTGTATTTGATACGTTCTTCTTTAAACTTGAAATAACGTTCACATATTGATTATTATTAACAGCCAGTAAGAAGAAATGGATGATTAGCAAGAGTATTTCAGGCATTCAGTTTTAATAACTCCTCATTTGAATTAAAATTAAATAACTAATTATCATAAGTTTTAGGTAACATCGTAATAAATAGTGTTGTTAAACACTTATATAGTTTTCTTTTCAACAATTTGTAAGTACTTCCAAATAATTAAAACTATGATACATTAATCTGGCACTGTGAAGTAATCCCTGTCTGTACCAAAGTATTCAGTTTAGGGAGAATCTTCTTACATTCATCATGGTCTTGTTGGAGACTGGAACAAACTTGCCAGCTGTGAGTGTAAACTCCTTGTTGGCCGCGGCGATGATGAAGATCAGACAGCGTTGGAACGGGACAGGAGTCCCCACCCAGTCGCACCCCCAGGCCGCGTCTCTAACACTTTCAGCCTGGAATAAACACTAGCTGTTTCATACACATGTATGTGAATATGTGATAACACTTCGTATGTTACAACACTGAATGAAAACGTGTGTCGTTCACCTGTTCCGACAGTTGACTTCCAAGCCAGCAAAACACGAATACATTGCAAAGAAGAATGACGTACATGACCAAGGCCTGTGAGACGTCCGTGAAGTCTCCCCAGCTCTGCACAGAATAAGTAACGCATTAACTCATTGCGTGTGCAGTCGTGACGCCAAGGACGAGCTGTGTCGTATTTCGTTGATAAATTAAAGTAACCAGTTTGAACATAGGCACATAGTTTGTTATTGTAAAATGGTTCTGTATATTCTGTAGCGTTGGCAACGAAATATTTAAATCGAACTTAAGAAGCTGGGACATTAACGTTAATAGCTGCATTACATAAAGTAAGGGGATAGATACTTCACCGTGACGGCTGAGAAGGCGATGATACACAGTGCAGCTAACAAAATCAGGAAAAGACCGCAGAACATGAAGTTCATCGTGTCTTCTAGTGCTGTCATGTACCTGCACATCCGAATACACAATATACACTTAATTTCATAATAATTTTCTGACACACATTAACGTCCATCTGATTTTCTTTTGTGTAATCGCACCGTTTTATCTGTTGGTGGTGCCGAATGCAGTAGTTCAGTTGTTTCTGCATGTGATGGAACACTTCCTCAGAGGTTCGAACCTGTCCCTGCGTCTCCTCTTGGTCGGTCTCAGCCCCACGGTCCTGTTCTGATGTGACACGTGTCTGTCTCATATCCAGTATGGTCGCTCTGAGTTTCTCCAGCTGACTGCAGGCCACACATATGAACGTAGCGTACAGTCCTGGGAAGCCCGTACTTAAACTTATGATGAGAAGAGATGCGAGACCCTATAAACACAACATTAACCCTTTGAAACCAAACCTCATCTAAATAATATTTAAGAATTCAGTCCGTACCGCGAAGAAAACACCACTCTTCACCATTACGAAGATCAACTGGTTAACGCTGTTCAAGGAAATAATCGCTGTTTACAGTGAGAATCATACGAAAACACATAAATACAAATTAATAGTTTGTGGCTGTTGAATCAGGGTGGTATATTTAGTTGTCAGTCGGTATATAAGGGTTAATTTCTCATCGAATATAAATACACTGCACTACAGTACCTGCTTTAAATTGGCTATCTCATAGATTGGGCTGATCGAAGCATCGAAAGGATACCACGTCGTGAAGACCATTGAGTGACTGGTTAGCATTCGTAGGGCTGACTGGGTCCCATGAAATACAATCGTTAATGCCCATGCGAATTTCGTTAAACGGCCAACCCGAAACATAAATTCGTTCATTGTTACATTTTCGGAATCAGGATCTCTGGTAGGCAGTATTTCCCAATTGAAGGATTCTGCAAGGTGAATCAAGTAGTCGATATCACGTCGAATGTATCTGAAACAAACAATCATGAATTTCCTTGAGGTTTTGTAAATGTTTAGGCATCATGCATTACTCTTAAGTCGTTTAAGTGAAGAAAATATTTCGACACATTAAAATACATTTTTATCTGTTATGACGAAAAATTGCGACGTGTTAATTATTTCATGTCAAAGGAATTACTTCACTTTTTTATTGAGTTGTAAAATACGAACATTAATTTATTCTATAGGATTTGAGACTTTCAATAAAATCTTCTCTGGCAACCAGCCGTCAGGGTTCTGATGTGACTGGATTCTCGGCGACTTCCGGGGATCCAGTCACATCAGAACCCTGAAGATGGGGACAGAGTTTGTTCCCGAAACGTCGGTTTACTACCGTAACCAGCTAACGCGGCTAGTTGCCCGAGAAGATTTTATTGATTAATTTATCTTATTTTACTGTTTATAATAAAGTAAATACATTTTTGAAGCAGCAAAGTGAATTGATTCTAATTTTTAAATTATTGGCGACTAAGCATGCTAGAAGTTCAGTACAGTATTTGTAATTTGGATACCTTAGGTACAGATGCATCCATGCAACTACAGCCATTCCAAAAATCATCCGGACGTTCTTCATGGTCTCCTGAATGTCTTCTCTTTTATTTACGAAGTCCATTATAACGGACAAGTACGTACCGTAATAACACACCGCCAGTATTCCGTTGTATATGCAATTAAGTTTTGGTACTTTATGCATGTTAACTGGGATTCCGCCCAATCTAACTAAAAATACGGGAACCACAAAGAGCTTGTCAGTCATACCGACGGTTTTGATGTTAACCATTGTGCGCTTCCTGGTTAAGGAGAGCAAACTGGTACGGTATGAACTCTGTTTGGCCTTTATCTACGATCTGTATAAGCACAGGCCTTTGCACGGAAGAATTTGCTGTGGCAAATGGTTCAGAATGGTACTGTCTGTACCAGATGCAGTGACTTTTATACATCTGTGCCATGTAGCAGGTAAATCGTGTATGCAGTGCAATATTTATTGAACACGCAGTTCCTACTTTCTGAGTGTCTTCATTAGCACATGCGTGATCAAAGCGGGCGGTCACTTTCGTTATAGATTAAATTTTATGTGTCATGGAAGCTCGGACGAAATAATTTGTCTTTCGTATCGGAATGTCTAATAATTAATTTATAGAACAAAGAACTTTGGTGTAGAAATGAAGTGGGAGATCGTTACTTGATAAATACATATTTGCATTTCTGTTCAGAGATAACAGGTAATGATTTGGTTTATTTAAATAGTGGTCGGTACTGTTCAGCCATTAAACACAAATTCCCTAGGACTTGGCGTTTCTTAATCACTGTCTTTTGTATGCAAGGCTATGATATGTATTTTTATTTGAGAGTAATGCGTGCTTTTGAACACGCATTCGTAATTATGTTACATGATGTTCGGATCGTCTGATGCATTAAAACCTTGCAGACCGAATTAAAAGCATCGTAGCACTAAATTCTGCCTTTTGTTAGTGGCTAATCGAATTATGATTCTTACCGTTTAGTTCAGTAATTATAACCTAGTATTTGACGCTAAGAATATTAGTATCAGTACGCCTACGATTAGTATGACCAATCAGTGCCTTAATCTGTATTGTTTTTTACACGAAGTCGTGGACGTATGCGATAAAATAATTTTAAAAAGGGGAAAAAGTGGTTTATTGACGATTAAGGAATACAGGGACTGTCCTTCATGCGGGATTGTTCCCACATCTTTAAATGACCCAATGTTATTCACATGTTCACGCAGAAGTTGTCATAACAACGGTCATGATCTATTTAATTATGATTTTCTCCGTCATCACATCTTTCGAACTGCGCCGGTGGTAAATTTCTTAGTTGACGTCAAGATTTGAAGCAATTCTCCGCTCCGTTTTGTCGTGTCCTGCCCCAAGTTGGTCTTCTGCGCATTTCATGTTGATTCACATTCAGTTTTGAAGTTGTGTTCTACAGAAGAGCTATTAAATCTTGAATCACAGCAAACTGCCGTAGAAACTTCCATACTCCGTTTTATGCGTGACTTTGGTAGGAAAGTTCTTATAACAGACATTTATGTTATTGATCTTTATATCGTCAATATAACAGAGGAAGACCTTTTTTTGCGGCAGTGTTACTATAAGTTCATGGAAACATTTAATTCATATTATTTTATTTACGTCTGTTCTACGATTTCAGTTCCCCCCTGCAATGCACATTTTTTCTTAGACACGTTTAATATTTTCTTTGTTGTGTAAAAGAGTTCGCTTCCAACTAAAGGAAACTTGCAAAATAGCTTTCTTGAATGTAGACAGAATTCTGTTACGAATCATAAAACGCAAATTTTTTTAAAAAAAAAATTAAAATAGATCTCGGTGTAAAAAGCGTTTGTAGACATAGTCTGTTGTTACTCTAAGAGAGTCGTTGCTACCACGTGCTACAGTTCCTGTAATATTTTTCTTAGTGTGAAATATAAATAACTGTACACAAATATTTTATGTATCCATTATTCCTTGTGGTTACTTGTGTGCATGTAGGAAAATAGAGTAAAATATGTCGTAGTTTATATGCTATCCAGTGCTTTTAATTAACTTTAATACAGATTATGTTTGTGAAACTAACGCTGCACAAGACGTAACTTCATCCAGTAGCTTTATTCTTTCTGGGAATGCTTCTGTTTAAGAACGAACTCGAATTGTAATTTATACTACCATTAGTTCTTGGCTTTCCAAATAACTTCAGCCTCTGCGACTAATTTTATGAATGCGAAATTTGTATTTCTGTATGCAAGGACTTACGACCCAGTTAATTTTATTGTGTGCGTCAGAGTATGAAGCCCCGGTTGATAAATCTAAAAGCAGCAACGCATAGGAACGTGAGAGCTTACGTTAATAAAGTGGAAAGCCTTAACTACGTTTATGTTTCCACAGTAAATTATTCTCCTTGTTTTGGTTCTTCGTTTTTCTTCTTCATGTGCAGTAGGAACATGAAAAAAGACACTGTCTGGTTTATCATCTGTGAACACACGAATAAATATGTCAGTAACCTTCGGAAACACGTGTTTTTTTCTTAATCGACATGTAGAACCGAATTTACAGTGATTTATGTTCAGTGAGCCCTCAGATTTAATTCCACCTGATATAAAGTTGACAGACAGATGGACAAAATATTTGCATTGTTATTCTTATCGTTTCTGACGCCGTGTGTACACTCGTCGGTATATGCGTCGGGCATCTACCGACGAGTGTACACGGCGTCATTCTCACCGCTGTGAGAAACCTAGTATCTCACAAAATCGTGGAAATTTTGCGTGTTTGGGCATTATTATATTGTGTAAACACGAAAAATTACCTTTCACACGTTAATACCTAAGACGAATCAAACATTGGCGAAGATATCAGTGTTAGACGCAATCATCATTTGTAACATGTCTGCAAAAGGTTCATTGACAACATGAAGGCGTTGTCACGTTGCAAATAGTTCTGAACGCACAAGTACAATACGAGATTCTTCTTACATTCATCATGGTCTTGTTGGAGACTGGAACAAACTTGCCAGCCGTGAGTGTAAACTCCTTGTTGGCCGCGGCGATGATGAAGATCAGACAGCGCTGGAACGGGACAGGAGTTCCTACCCAGTCGCACCCCCAGGCCGCGTCTCTGACGTTTTCAGCCTGGAATAAACCGAAGTAATACAAAACATGCCTTACACATTAGGAACTGTTATCGAAATTTAAAATTGTGTTATCTACCTGCACCGACAGTTGAGTTCCGAGCCAGCAAAATACGAACACAATACTCATCATGACGCAGTACATTACCAGGGCTTGCGAGACGTCCGTGAGATCTCCCCAGCTCTACAAAAGTGAAATGATAATTTCGTACAAAATTACGGCCACTGTAGTTTCAGCCGTCATTTAACAGCAACGTTTTATTCTGTGGATGCAAAATGAAGAGATAATGTAAATATATTTTAATCATATTTTTACACGCGTTTATTACTTATATTAGTGTTAAAAATGTTGGAAATTATGCTTCATCATAACGAGAACTATATAATTCTGTTCGAGTGTCTGTGGAATTTACAGTATGACCACATGACTTTTGAAAAAATGATCCCAACTGAAATTGAATTTTTCAATATATAACAGTTTTCTTTCACGTTTCTTCCAATTTATTAGGCTTATTAAATAATAATTCGACACTATATTTTCTAATCTGTTGATATTGTAAAATTTACCGTAACGATTTCATAAATTAGCATTGTATCGTTCGTAATTTTTTCTTATTGTATGCATCAAACTTGAGATATTTGGGTATGAATTTCAGTCGTTTTTGTTACGCGTCGTAAGAGGGTACTTCACCGTGACGGCAGAGAAGGCGATGAAGCACAGAGCGGCTAACAAGAGCAGGAAAAGACCGCACAACGCGAAGTTAATTGTCTCCTCCAGCGCTGTCATGTACCTGCACATCCGAACACACAATAGATATATTACCAGATAGGAATATTATGATACTTAATAACATCCATTTCATTTTCTGATTGTAAACGCACAGTATTATCCGCTGATGGTGCCGTATGCAGTCGTTGAGTTTTTTTTGTTCGTGTCGAAACACTTCCTCAGTGGTGTGGGGATGTTCCTCTCCATTGGTCTCTGCCCCACAGTCCTGTTGTGAGGTGAGATGTGTCTGCCTGATGTCCAGTAGGGCCCCTTTGAGTTTCTCCAGCTGACTGCACGCCACACACACTAACGTAGCGTACAGACCCGGGAAGCCAACACATATGCTTATAGCCAAAATAGATGCAAAGACCTATAAAATCAACATTATATTTGGATTTAAAATTAATGTAATGCCTGGAACAAGTATTAATTTGAATTTACGTGCAAGATATATCACTGATTTCCTCGGCGTTACCAAATATTGTTCCAAGCAAAATATTTGTACACTCAAATATTTAAGCACACACAATGCCACACTAATGTACTTTATTTACAATTGCTCTGCAGTTATTTTCAAGTTTTTAAGTTTTACCTTTGTGGTAACACGAGTGTCTATTGAAGGTTAGTTGCCAAATGAAAATCTACTTATTTTTTTCTGATGGTGAAGTCATTACATGTTCTTACGTGTAGTTATTTAAAATACGCGGTGCATTATTCTATTTTGTTGTTTCAGAGGGTTGGATCCATTCGAGACTTTTAATATTTATGGATATAAGTGCACTGCATGTACAGTACAACGCACTGCGATACGTCTTCGTCATCACACTGAAAATAATTTTCGTTTTCGTTATATTGCCATTTTAAATTGTAGACCAAAATCTCGCAGAGATTATTATGATTTATGCAACTGTTTCAGAGCAAGTTATTAGCAACGTGTTTGTGCCAAGTTTTTCCCTATGGTCCTGCATAATTCTAAAGATTTTCTTCCTTTGAAACTCTCCCATCAACGGTTATATATTTTAATCGCGTTTGTATAATTATTTTATTAAATAACTGCTCTATTTAAACTGCAAGAAATTGTTATTTAGCTCTTGCAATTTTTATCAACTAGACTGTACAAGTAGTGTAATATTTAATCAAGCTACACACATATATTCATAGCTACAAGAAGCAATCTGAGCTGTAAATGAATCAGGGAAAAATTTGAAGGATTCGTGTATTGATCTGTATAAATTGACTTAACAGTTTTCTTCTCAAAGTTATGGACACTTGTTTAACTTTTGTTTATTATGCATGAGAGAGTAGAAACGAACAGGGCATAACATTCTGATTTATTAATGAAAAAGTAAAGTTTGGGTCCGCGCAACATCGCTTTCTTCAAAACTCTTGTAATAGACATGTGGAATCATTTCAGTGTTTATGAATCTGTGTGTCGAAGTATGGAAGTTTTTTGCTTCTGCAATCCCTTTTTAGAACTTCAGAAGTTTGACTGCTCTTTATTAAACGTGGTACGAACTTCATGTCGGTCAATGCTGCTTAATCTTTATAAATTAAATTTGTTGCTCATGATAATACAAACATGACATCTGTACAAATTTTATTGATGGACGCAGTTCAGGTATTTTTAATAATAATATAATTTTGTGTGATTATTGAAGCAGTTCAGGCATTTCTAATAATAATATAATTTTGTGTGATTATACGGAATATCTTCAAGGAATGTATAATTATTGTCAGTGTGGTATTTAATATGAGATTTCAAATGCCAGACGTGTTTGTGTGCCCTACAATTTAGCGGCATGCCGTCACGCAAAACTTTAAGCTCGTGTATAAATATTTTTGATAATAGAAGTGAAATAAATGAAGCACCTAGACATTTCTTCTTGTAATAAGATGAATATCCAATTGTATAATACGCGATACCTGAAATATTATTTTTTCCCATTTGAAGTTAAGAATACAATTAAATACTGATTTCTTAGTTGTAATGCTGTGTGGATTTTAATTTGTTCTTTTGCGTATTATGTCAAATGAAATATCTGTGCTGGATAAATAATTTCGTTCATTATAAATGAGACATACGTATTTAATTTCTCACAGTTTATCAATTTATCCGTATGAGATTGGTAATCTCATATTTTGCACGTGTTAGGCGGAGACATTCTCATACTTTTCACATCTAATACGAAGAAAAGGTCATACATTACACGTGTGGTTGACATGTGGAACTAATACACTGTGCTTATGATAAGTTGATTATCTGATGCGCTACGCATGTAAGAAGTTGATAATATCGTAAACTGTACCTGGGACAAGTTGACAATCTCATACACTGGGCTGACTGAAGCGTCGAATGGATACCAGGTAGTGAAGATCATGGAGCGGTTTAACGTCATGCGTAGGGCTGACTGGATCGCATGGAAAACAGCCACGAACAGCCATCCGTATTTCGTAAGCTTGTTAACCCGAGGGATATACCCTGTCATTGTTAAATTTCCTGTGTCAGGATCTCTGTTTGGGAAATCCTCAGGCTTGAAGGACTCCGTGAGGTGAATCAAGTACTCGATCTCATGTTTATTGGATCTAAAACAAACAAGAGGTGTGTAAACAACGTGCATATCAGTGCGAATCCCCGTGTTTTCTCGTGTCGTGGAGAATATTAATGGCTTATTTGTTTTAATGCGAGAGTTATTTTTATATATGTCATTGTAAAACAAATAATTCATTTGAATAAAAATTTTCTTGGATATTATCCACAAATAATGTTCAATTTACGAAATAGAATATGTATAAGTCCTGTAGGAAAAGCTGATGATATAAGTCCTGTAGGATTGTCTTCATCTTTTAGGCTGAAATCACAATAACCAATAAGATTTTTAAGTTTATGTTAGCACATCTTCAAATATGTCATATACTGGAGTACACATACTGTCTTCTGGGTCGTTGTACCGTGTAGTCTTGTAGAAGTTTACCTACGTTTTGGAGGTGCTTGCTGCCTACATCTGCAGGGAGATAAGTGACTATGGAGGCAGCAAGCACCTCTGAAACGTCCGTAACTTCTATCAGGCTACACGGCCACGTCCGAGAAGACATTCATGTTCGTACTGGCCGCCGTGGGAACCTGAAATTTTACTACGTACTGAAAGTTATGCTACCTGAGATAGAAATGCATCCATGACAGAACAGCCATTCCAAATGACATTCTGACGTTCTTCATCGTCTCCTCAATGTCGTCTCTCTTGACCACAAAATCCATTATGACGGATAAATAAGTGACGTAGAAACACACCGTCGAAATTACGTTGTACGCGGAACTAAGTCTGGAAACTTTTCGCACGTTGACCGAAATTCCGCTGAGTCTAACGAGAAACAAAGGAACTCGGAAATACGTGTCAACCATGCCCGGTCCTTTGCTGTCGACTGTATTTGGCACCCGATTAAGAAGTTCAGACCAAACTGTAATTTTTATTTAAAATCTGATTTTATAAGCACGAACTTCCCGCAGTAGAATCTTTAACAAAAATGTGGTGCAAAATGGGACTCTCGGTTTCAGGATCACGAATTTTTATACATCTGTGCCACACAGGCACTGAGTCGTGTATGCTGTGCAATATTTATTGAACACGCAGCTCCTCCTTTCCGAGGGTCTTCTTCAGCACATGCGTGATCAAAGCGGGCGGTCGCTCCTGGTATAGATTAAATTTTATGTATCAGCTAAGACTATCATCGAAATAATTTGTCTTTCGTATTTGAATATCCAGTTTATTCGGCTATGAACTTGGCTATTGTAGTTAATTAGTTTTTTTGCAGTTCTATTCAGAAAATCTCAGGTAATATAAATCGTTACTTTAAGAAAATATCAATTTATGTAACCTCATTGTATTACCGTTTTTATTCCTTAATAACTTTTATTTTACAATCAAGACGTGACTGCAGATAAGGACCTACAGATATGCCTTGTTTTGGGAAGGAATAATCCCTGCTTAAAGCTTGTTATGAGCGGCCACGTGACGGAGGGACGTATTTTGAGTGTTGTAAACTTCTATATAATTAGAATGTAGGCTGCGCCTACTCTTAATGGTAGGCTAGTATCCTGTAGGCCATGTCGTGTTTTATGCAAAGGCCAAATAACTGAAAAATATATAAGTAAGAATCTAATTAGGATAACCCTTTTTAATAAAATGAAACTTGGATATGAAAATACTGTAATTTCCTGTATAGTCGTATAAAAGTATCTGAAAGGATTCAAAAGATAAGGAAAAATGTGTCCATAATTAACTAAAGCAAGCCAAAGTCTGAATTATCCGACAAAATTGAGTGTAAATCAATCATACCGTTGTCCCTGGTGATTTTCTGTTCTTTGACGCTATGTGGACTTGTGGTTGGGTACCAGCGTTTCGTCAGAATATACTGCCTCCATTTTCAAGGCTGAAGCTGTCTAAAAGTCAATATGGCTTTATAAATCAGGAAACAACTTCTGTCATCTTAACCGCTGTGAGGAGCTCAAATCAGTAGGAACCGAATTTGAGAGAAACCGGACAAGTAGTTTCAGTACTGTTCCATGCGCACAGACAAATGGACATGACGAATGTTGACCGTGAGGGCAGGCTAGGTTGAGTTGGGTTGGGTTAGGTTAGGTTCGGTTCGGTTAAAATGTGTTGGGTTGAATTTGGTTGGAGTGTTGTTAAGTTGCTTTGGGTTAAGTTTCGTTGGATTAGGTTGAGGTTCGTTTAGGTTAAGTTGAGTTACGTTAGGTTAGGTTGAATTAGGTTGAGGTTCGTTTAGGTTAAGTTGAGTTCGTTAGGTTAGGTTGAATTGGTTCGTTTAGGTTAAGTTGAGTTACGTTAGGTTAGGTTGAATTAGGTTGAGGTTCGTTTAGGTTAAGTTGAGTTACGTTAGGTTAGGTTGAATTAGGTTGAGGTTCGTTTAGGTTAGATTTAGTTTGATTTTGCTTCGATATTATCTTAAAGATTATTCACTTCTCTGCACTTGGCGTTGGTTTGCTACAGATATGATTCTGGAGACTTATGTCTACTCTCCGCGTCCTGATTTTCGTCGTGTGTTTGCCAGAATGTTGTGCGCTTTATAGGGCGTTGATTTTGCAGGTTCGTGTTCAGAGGCATCCCCCAAGATCAACACTGATGAGTGTGACGTGTTTATGCAGTGTCGTTAAAGTCCTTTCAAATGACATCTAAATATTCGGCTGTTTTAATTGTGGCGTCGCGACGCTTATGGTTTCTTAACGTGTCCGATGGCATGCCGAGGTTCTTTTCTGCCGAACTAAGAATGTTCACTTACGATCTCCATGGAGCCGAGTCCTTCCTAAAAAGCCAACAGTCGGTCAGTCACTCAAGAAGTTCCCAACATTTTATTGAACCCGAAGGTTCATTACCGCGTTCACAAGAGCCCGCCACGAGTCCCTATCCAGAGCCAGATGAATCCAGTCCATACCACCCCATCCTATTTATCTCAGATCTATTATAATATAATCCTCACATCTAAGTCTCCGTCTTCCTAGTGGTCTCTTTCCTTCTGGTTTGCCCACCAAAATCCTGTATGCATTTCTTTTATCTTCCATGCGGTATACATGCCTTTCCCATATCATCCTCCTTCACTTGTTTAGTCTACGTTTTTAGACGGCGGACGAGGAGACAGAAGATTCTGAACTGACCGGTAGAAAGCGTCACCCGAATTCAGTCCGCCCTTCGTTGCCTCATGAATCAAATTTTGATTCGTTACTGTCGCTCCCAAATATCCGAACTTTGGCGCAGTTTCAAAGGATCCTTTAGCGATCTTCGCCTGCTTTCTGGTGACGAGACATCAACATATCACTTACTTTTCTCTGTGTTTACTTCTGGAACAACTTTCTTACTAGCCTCTGCGTCTTTGTTCATGGCATTTATGTCATCCTCCCAACAGAATAGATCATCAGAATAGACCACAAGCTCATGTGTCCCATTCAGTTTCAGTCCTACGTGTTTTTCTTAGGCCTTCCTAATGGCGCATTCTAAAGCAAATTTGATAAACATCTCTTGTTTCAGAGTCATCAGCTGTTTGAAATAAATCCTATGTAGCCTCGTGCAAAAGTGTAACACAAACCTTTGCCTGTTTGTTGTCCTCCCATCGCACAGCACTGCTTCATGAAGCGAATGGACACGCCGTGAGCACACACGAGTAAGTGGCCTTCTATCGCGACTCATTGCTAATACGACTGACTCTCAAATTGGCTTGATAAATATGCAGTGTTCCGTGACGAACACGACCTGTACTCAGCCTCCAGTCCGTTCGTGTTTAGACAAAGACAATTTCGAATGCGGATTTTTAATTGGAACATATTAGTGAGAAGGAGACAGGAAAAATGAATATCGTATTACTCTTAAAATTCTTCGAAACGTTCTCGTCATAATTATCGTTCGTTGTGGGTCATTAATATCTTAACGCTTCTTGTAATTGGAGTAGCGTTAATAAAAAATCAGTGTGCTCTGCCCGGAGACGGTGCGAAGTCACATTGATCACGCCGTCTGCTGAAATCAGTTCGTGAGGAGGAAATCGGCCGACCGGAGTGGGGTCTGATCGTGTCGTGTCGGCGGACGAACGGATCTCCCTTCTGTTAACTGACCGTGTCTTCTGGTTGTCTCTCGTCAGAGTTTAGTTGCTAAAAACTTCTGAAAGAATTTATGCAGTTCCGGGGTTTCGGAAATTTGAATGTTAACGTCACTTATTTATGCGATGTGACCAAATTTAAGAAATCTGTGTTTATGCGCCATTCTATAGGCCTACATCAAAAGAAGCCGATATGCACTTGAAATAATGATCGCTTGTGTTTTTTTTAAGAAGTGTATGAAATGAACGGACGTATGTGAATTTCGTTTTCGTCTGACTCAGCATATTTATTTTTGGTGGATTCTCATTAAATTTGGTATTGGGGGATGACGTCTGTCCACACTTTCGAAGAGTGAATTCTTTTCTGTATCAGCCCAATCGTAATCCATATGATAACATTTAAATTACATGAAATTTAGTTCCAGTGTTATCGATGTTCTTAAAATCGAGTACTCGTAAAGATTTATATTTGCTATAAAATCGGCCTACGTGTTTATAAAAATATAGTTTCGTATTTTATAATTATTTATTGTGTGAGTGTTTACCACCAGCCAAGCTCTCTCTGTTTTACTCAGGCAGTTGACGATAAAACCGCGAAAATCAGTGTTCACGTGCATGTTAAGTCTCGCTTTGTAAGCTTTGGGTTCAGAGCCCGGTCACAATTTTCTGGTACAGAGAAAATCCTCCGAAGTAGATAGATCACAGCAGCTTACTTAAGATGTTCAGTGTTCGATTCCAGGGCAGTAAAAACGGGTTATCCTAACTGGTCGTTTTCGTGGTCATCTTTACGCCCTCCACGCAGATGCTGGGGGTAATGGGCACTTTGAATAGGCCACGACCTATTTAAACATTGAGAATAGCGTAGGATTTAAAGTTTTTACGACTGTGAGTCTGAAGATGGCTCTCTTCTGGGTTGTTGCACCGTGTAGTCTGGTAGAAGTTGACTGGCGTTTCAGAGGTACCTTTCCTGATTGTATTGCCCTGATTATGAAGGCAGCAAGTACCTCTGAAATGTCGGTAAACTTGACTACGCGGTCCAAAACCCCAAAATAACAGGCCTCTTCAAGGTATTTTGCTTTGCATCTAATTCACCAGAATATGCCTAGACGTGCACTTAATTAGGGAGGAAAAATTAGTGGTTCTGACGGCGCAACAACCCAGAAGACAGCCATCGTCATTGAGAATATTCTACGCATTCGGTGTACAAAATTCAATAGGTCCTAGGCTATACAGAATAGAAAGATTAATTTGAGAAACTGAGATAGTCGTATCATTAGGGATGCATTTTAATAAGAAAATCAATACTTCCATTTCCTTGTGATTTTCTGTAATTTTCAGTTGTAAACACTGTTTTTTTTAAACTTCGTACCAACACAGAATTGATCATCTGATTGAGGTAAGTCGGAAGTGAACTTGGTTTTTAGGAGTGCGTAAACATGAAGCAGTCGTTGGTTTGAAGTTGTTTCAAATCAGTTCTGTGGAATCGATATCAAATTATTGGTTAGCCTCTCGGACTGTTGTATTTCCCGCCTATCTGCATGTGATCGGAGCACGGAAGGCGATTCTTTCCTGTTTTAAGGGCAAACTTTGTTATCAGTTAAGTAAATCTCAGCGGTAATTCGATGTTTATTTACGAACATAAACAGTGAACGTTTCACGACGTTGATTTAAGTTAATGATACGGTAACTTATTTTATGGTATCTCTTTGACTAGTGAAAGTAAAGACAGACTGCTTTAATGACGTTCTGGGTACAGCCAGGCTGCAGACTAACTGAAAGTGTAAGTTCTGGGATTACTTGAACTTATTATTAAATGTTTTGTGAAAAAGGGTATCAGAAATTTGAGATTAATAATCCGTGTTACTCGTCGTAGGAAGTCCATCTTGGGAAAGTCACATTTGCCTCTCTGGTTATGAAATTCCCCGCTGTTTTTGTGGAATTGGAAGGTTCACTGCCGTGTTCAAAAACGCCCGTCAAAGGTCCCTACTCGTAACCAGGTTACTACAATCCACATTTCGCATTTTCTTCAAGGTCAATTTTAATATTATCCTTACTTTTACGCCTAGGTCTCCAAAGAGGCCTGTTCTCGTTTCGCCTTCCGACCTGAGCGTGTGTGTTGGCCTCGTCTCCTCCTCCATTCTTTCATAATAGTAATAATTATAATAATGAAAGTAATCGGTGAGAAAATACAAAGTTTCGAGCCCTTCGTTATGCAAATTTCTTCAGCGTCTTGTCTGTTCGTGAGCTTTGAGGTTTTGGCGCCGTGTAGACTCGTCCATGGATGCCAACGTTTCTGAGAAACGTGCTGTCTCCATCGTCAGTGCTGACATAAGAATGTTCTTATCTGATGTGTTGTGTGCTTATGAACTGAGGAAGGCAGACGCTCGACAGACTTGTTTGTCTTTCTGAATCGTGCCTGAGAACGGAGACATTGAATTATGTTAATGTTTTATTTTAATATTTTCCGTTAAATCACAATTTTAATAAGATAATAAAATATAAAATATTTAAAATATCATTTCACGTTCCGCATCGAATGATCGATTTACAAATTCCAATGATATTTTAAATATTTTATATTTTATTATCTTATTAAAATTGTGATTTGACGGAAAATATTAAAATATTAACCTAATTCACAATATGACGCAAATATACTACATTGAATTATGTTTATCGCTGAAACCTGTAACGTAGGGTGTGTAGGCAACTTTCTTTGCATGGATGTGATACCGTTTGCCGTCGTATAGGAACAGTTTGATGCTGTTCGAGAGATATTTGTTGGCAATTTTAGGACCTAAGCAGGGATTCAGAAGGTTATCATAACTATCAAGCCGAGAAACGTGATATTACTAAGACATGTAGCACGCATGGCAGAAATGAAAAATGCGTACAACATATTATTTTAAAGACCTGAAGCGAACAACCTTTTGGGGGGAGTGGATTCATCTGGCTCAGGACGGGGACCAGTAGTGAGCTTTTGTGAACACGGCAATGAATATTGTAGTTCTATAAATGGCTGGAAATTACTCGATCAGGTTTTCGGTAAGGACCACAGACTCATGCATGGCATCTGTGACTGGAACTACAGCAGAGTTAAGCTGTGTTCAGGCGAGCTACTGTAGTCGGCCTGAACACATGTGCAGAACTGTCCGTCGGCCCTCCCGTCTCGAAGGTTGCGCCAATCATGGGCCACAGCTGAATGCCCTGCTCCTATTGGCTGCCCTTCTGATAGGGCGCAGGTCCCGTCAGGTGGTGCCAATCCCAGGCATGGCACGTGAGGTCTGGGCAGTTCCCCCTCTGATAACTGCCGTGGCTTTGAATCCGGTCCGTCACTTCATTGAGCTCGGAGTAAGGATGTCGAATATTTTTTGGAGGCGTCGGATTGCGATGGCATTTAAAATTTTTCCAATGATTTGAGATTTTCGTAGTTCTGTGACCGGCCTACAGGAATCTGTTTACGTAACGTATACCAGGGGTCCGGACATTTTTATCATCTGTTAATAGACCCCTAAAAAAATAGTTTGGAGCGCCCAAATAAAAATGCGTGTACACTGCATAATTGTAAGTGGAAATTTAATTAAACCAATTGACAGGTCTAAACGAATTTGTCAGAGGAAATGTTTGAGTAGGCCTGATAGCCTGCGTGGCCTTGTTTTCGGTACTGGGGCCAAGTTAGAGCCCGTTTAAGGGATTTTTGACATTTGACTTTGAGTTCGCTACATTCGATTTTTCCCGAGCAACTTTCTGCTTCTCGTGAGAGGGTATATTTTGCTTGTAATAATAATTCATCAGCTGAACAAAGAAAAAACGGAATAATTTATACGAGCCTATTTAAATCTGTTTCAGTGGCACAAATAACCACTTTATGTTAACTGCTGTCAACGAAAAAAGTTGTCTCTAATTTAGGAGGGTAATTGTCTCTAGTATCATCGCCAGGAAACACCTCAAGTTCTTTTTATTATTGTTGTTTGTTCTTGAGATGTTATTCAATAACTTTAAACTCGCTGACAACGCTGAATAATTAAATATAATATTCATATAGGAGGAAAGTGGTTCCATCTGTCATCTGTCAGTGCCAGCACGCAAACAGCTCCTTCATCAAATATAAAATTAGGTCGGCTTGTCTTACTTCCGAGCAAAAGTTTTTAGACTTTTAAGAACTGAATATTAGAGTAGAATTAACTTCGTAGTTCAGTGGTTATCGATTTTGCTTTCGTAACGCTTTTCATTGTATTAAATCAATAATCAGTTTTGAGTTGCGTAACGGCGTGACGCAGTCCCGATGATATTTTGAGGTTCATCTTCCAGTAGAAATATTTGTCGCTTAAGGCCACATCTTATACAACGTCTTATTCAGCGTATGTTATGACCAATCTCCACTTACGCTTACATAACACGTTATCCTTTATTGCAGAGCGATTTTCAATTTGAGTGCGTGTTACAGCGCACGGTCTGTTCGTCGAGGTTTGAAGTTTAAGATTTGCTGTACGCGTGATAAGTTATCAGTAACCTGCTTTGATGAAGTTCAGATAAAATAGGGGTTGAGTTGTAAGTAGGATTTGTGGTTTTCTCGGTTCTGGCGCCATGTAGTCTTGTAGACGTCTGTCACCTTTCATATATCCTTCCTGTCTCTTTCGCTCTGATGATGGTGGCAGCAAGGACCTCCGAAACGTTGGTAAAATTCTAGCAGACTACACGGCGCTACAACCCAGAAGACAGCCATCTGGATTGAGTTGCGTTCGGTCTATTTGGACCAGACAGTGTTTAAGGATACTCATGCTATATTTTATGTAAATCTCTTGAATATTAAGGATATGAAGCATTCTGATTTTATAGATGGGGCCCGCGTGTTTGTGGAGACAGTTCAGGCCTTGGCAGAGTCCTGCAATGCCGACTGCCCGGTAGCCTGTGCTAGGTAGTTTCGATTTTTCCCGCTGCGTGAAATTTCTCGACCCTCCGAACGAGCAAAACGGCGGGTGTGTTGTGCCCAATGAAATGAAAAACGTCGGATTCTGTTGACCAGATTGAAATAAACTGATACACTGAGTTTCTGAAGCTGGAAAAGCCGGGTTGTTGCGTCGTGTAGTCTGGTCGATGATTGCTTCTTTTCCTGATGATGAAGGCAGCAAGTACCTCTGAAATGTCGGTAAACCAGACTACGCGGTCCAAAACCCCAAAATAACAGCCCTCTTGAAGGTATTTGGTTTTGCATCTAATTCGTGAAATTTAAGAATCTCACAAGCAAATAGTGTCAGATACCTCGCTAATTGCTGAGTTTTAGTTAAGCGTTTAGAATTAGGTCTCTGCGAACTTATTTGCATTTGTTCCGTGTAGTCTGGCAGACGTTTATCGACGTTTCAGAGGTACTTTCTCTTTGCCCGGATGATGGCAGCACATTATTTTAGCGGGTGATAGACCTAGTTCATACGGTTTCTAACATAATTTATCTTGTTCCGGGACGCATTCTGAACTATTGTCGTCTTAGACTAGGATGTTCTTTCTGAATCAGTGTTTGCGTACATTTGTGTTGTGTTGCGAGAGACTTTGCCATGTTTAAGAAGTTCTGTCACAAATTTATAAGACTATTATTTTACCTTCTAAGCCCTGCGTATGAATTTGATGAGGGCGAGGGTCCTAACGTCATCACACTATGTTAATTTGTATATGTTAATTAATATTTTAAATTATATTAGCTACTTCACGTGTATTTACGCCTTCGATTAGGCTTAATTATGAAACGAACTGACGTCAAAAGCAAGAAACTCGTTAGAAAATAAATTATTGACGGGCTGTCGTATTGATCTCAATCACAAAGTTTTTTTAAATTAAAAAACTGCTCTTTGCCTTACGTAAGCTCGACTTCTTACGTAACAAAACTTGCGAGCCTCGGCCTCGACAGTGTTCAGGTATTGGAGGCGCTCACAAAGACGAGATTAAATGAGGAATGTACCAGAATCTGTGGTGGATTAATGGACTATTTAGCGTGATAGTAATGTCACGCTGCCCCGTGGAATAAATAAACCAATGTGGATTTTGGTGTTGTCGGTTGTAATGGCGTCACAGCCCAGAAGACGAACATGGACACACGTAACGCCGTGAGAACCTCAAAGAGTATTATAGTAGAATTCGCCTACCTGTAATTGTTTCACTGAGATTCCGAAGGCCATGTTCTATATAAGAATAACTTTTTATGGTTTTCGAAGTGCCAAATGCCAGTCTTTAAAAACATCCCATCACATCACATTTTTCATAGCCAAGATTTGTTATCTTGATTTATTTAACCACGTGACGTAGAATCGTGGGATTGGAAATTCATCATGAGCTGGATAAGGATGTGAAAGGAAGCGCTTGTGTCCTATTCTTCTGGTATTTTCCTGGGGGGCTGATGAGAATTGAGAAATATATATCATGATAGTCGTCGATATGCAGGCTAAGATTTGAAGGCGGGACTTTACAGATACGAAGGAGTTTTAGTCAACGGTGACATTTGGGCCTGAGATATGATGACCAACGCTTACATGTGAGTGCGTAAGACGCATTCTGCTTTACATTTTCATTCGGAATTCAGTTTCTCAAATCTTACGCTAGAGTCGTCAGGTGTGTGCCTTGTATCAATAAATTTGTGGGTTTAAAGTACCTTAATGTTTTGTTTATTTTCATACGAGTTTCATAGCGTGTAAGTCCATTTTACGTTAATTACGTTGCATAATTAGTATCGCCTGCTGAATGTCCATCATAAATTTGCACGTAAGTGGTTCCCCATATGAAACTCTGTGATTATGTGCCACTCGTTTCAGGCATGATCATTAGATAGAATCACAGTTATTGTAGAAGGCAGCAAGTTACACGTTGCTGGTGTCATCATCTGGCGTAATATGGACGTAAACAAATCAATTCGATAATTCGTAGTCTTATCAGGCACATGATAATGAAAAGATCTTATTGGGCAGCTGACCCTCAAATCCTACAGAATTTAAAAACCTTTCTGTGCATGCGAAACAAGTGATATAACTCCAACCATGGCCATCAGGAGCGCAGCCGTCGACATCGGTTCCATTCCATAATATTTATGACCGCTGGAGTTCCGTGAAATGCGTTAGAGTTTTTCATATGCTGTAAGTTTAATTTCTCTGTGTTTTTTTTAAATTATTTGAAGTATGTCACTTAGTTTTTAATCCTATGTAAAAAATAAACGAGCTCATCGAATTCCCCTGAAATTGATCGATTGCCATCCAAAAGGGAAAATACCATTGCAGAGATGGGGGAATCAGTTTGTCTTATCCTGGAATCGGGAAGGGTCAACCCTTGTAATAATAATAATCCGTGGCGTAACAGCCCTCTGAGAGCCAAAGCCTTGTACTCGACGATTATTATTTGAGACCTTTTAGATTATTTCCGTATGTTATAAAATAATGGCATTTTAATGACCTCAGCAACAAGAAGCCGGTTTTTCTCTCGTTCAATAAAAATATTTGTAGGGCAAGGTTCAAAGTACGTAGTGAACCTCAGCCCTGAGATTGATACAGAATGTTTTATTCCGAAACGTCGGTACCTACCTATATATAACTCCAGATGGAGTTACGACCTACAACACCAACATCGACCGCCGTGATAACCTCAGATCTGACAGCCTTTGTGGAAAATGCAGGCGACTTTGCACTGAAGTAGGAATTCAGCCGAGCTGAATCGTACAAAGTGAAATTTTAGTACAAATTTGTTGATTTGAACGTAGTCGGGTCGTAAAGAGTGGGTTTAGGGCGAATGGATCGTTGGTAATTTAATGACCCTGCATTAACTGCCAAGATTTTTTAACGATGACCGTCGTAACGAGTTTGATCAAAATATAAAATCTGGCTAGGTTATTGAGGGTAACAACTGACAGTCAGACTTTACATATTACGTGGTCATACACGGAAGGAAGTTAAGAACTCTGCAGGAATAGGATTCGGCTGTTTTTACCCAGTACAACAACGCAATGACGTCAGTGACCTATTGTGAGTGAAGTATTGAATTTTTCTTATGTAACTTAAGTTGAGCGTGCTCAAGGATGCTTTGAAAAGAAAGCTTACTGCTTGTTGGTAAAATGACTGCCAGTTTGTAGCATAATGATTATTGCAAATGAAATATTTAAATAGTCGTATTAATTATTACCTTCAGAGTTCCCAACTAATGGCCCGCGAATCGGTGCCGACCACTGCTTTAAATTAAGTCAGCGTTTAAAAAATAATTTTAATTAACGTATTTATATGAATCCTTTCTGAATGTGGCGAAGTTCGGACATATTAGCGACTGCGGTAACAAATCAGAACTGCGTTACTTATGAAATTGAGGGCCCTTGAGATTATGCGAATCTTTGTTGTTGTTCAATTCAGGTTATTTTATCGTATGGTCTGCTGTATGGAAACACGAACATCAAATATTACAAACTACGCTTTGCCTATCTTTTTGTGTGGGTGTGAAACCCGGTCTGTCGCGTTAAGACGCTGAGGGTGTCTGAGAAAACGGTGCTGGAAAGAATATTTGGGCCTAAGAGACCTCAAGTGGCAAGGAGAATGAATAAAATTGTACATTTCATAATCGGTGTTCTTTACCAAATATTATTAGGATGGTACAATCAAGAAAGATGAGATGAACGGATCATGTAGCACGCATGGGGAGATGATAATCTCTTACATATCTGTATTTATATCAGTC
>NW_019060031.1:28015-38612 GCF_000696155.1 Zootermopsis nevadensis
ACCCCCCCCCCCCCCCCCCGTAAAACACACCTCTCTTTGCTGCAACCGTTTGAGTTGACAGTGACAGTGAGTAGGTAAATTTTATTGTCAGATTATTAAATTATGATTGGACCATTTTCCGTTTGGACGTTTTATTTCGTGGACTTTTGAAAAGGACAAACTAACCTGCGAGTGTCTAACTCCATGGGGTGGACATATCTTTGAGAAACTGAAGGTATTTCACCCAATGAATAATTTCCTCGTCCTTTATAAAACCTGTAGCTTCACTACTGTGCTGACAGACCAAGCTGTTGTTCTCTGTCCTGAGCCGGGTAAATCCACAAGATCATTTTTAATATTATCTTTACTTGTACGCCGAATTCACAACGTGGTTTCTTCCTTTGAGGTTTTATGGCTGAGTTATTTTAACATTCTCATTTCCCTTGAACTGATCGCCCTTATAATATTTGGACTAGGCGTGTGTGTGACTTTTTCTGGCTTCAGGAAATTTAAGTCGCCTGTCAGTGGCGGATCACACATACTGGATTTTGGATCAACACTGTCTTCCACGTTAGTGATGACTGGCCCAGTTCTCCGGAGCCACTAAATTGATTTGTAATGCGGGAATGTCACTTGGTGTTCAACCAAACTTCCCACAATTACAGACAAAAATCATTAATATTTCATAGCTGTGTGGTACTGAGGTAAAATTAAGCTCTACTCGGCTTCTGAGAAAATATTAAATATTAATTCAAATTTCCTTTTTTTTCTCTGTTATTTAGTTAAACACTATGGAATTATGTTGTTAATTGAAGCAATTCTGATCTAAAGTATGGACTTCAAAATTTCCTGACATGTCTTTCTACAGTCTGTAATGTAATTAATTATGTTACAAATAGAAACTCTTCTTAACGCCACTAAACTCGCGTGCAGAGAGTAATTTAATATCTGTGCGTGCGTGAAGCAGGCGCCTGTAACCCCGCAGACCGAGAACAGGGGTTCCAAAACACGATGAAATTAGATACACAGAGTTGTAGCTCCAGTAAACTTATAATTTTGTAAAAATTGATTAGATAAATGCACGTAACATTTTAGCTGAGAAAGCTGAAGGAAAGAAACCACTCGGTAGACCAAAGCGTGAAGGTAAATTAGATGTGAAGTCCCTGTACCTAATTAACCACCACGCCATGAAGATATTTGGGTGAGGGAGGGAGGGGCGCTCTGTGTAAAATTTCAGAGTCCCCACATGCCTGATTGGGGTTGGGGGTGTCAGGGGTGTATCTGACGCTTATTTTTGTAGTGGCCAGAAATGGCTGCTTCCCCGCACTGTGCATACTGGCGATATTTGTTGCTAATACAGCACATTACACAGCAGAATGCTTTTAATAAAGATTGTTCTGGAGGTCCTATTGCCCCTGCGTGGCCGTGGTCAGGACCTCGGCTTACAGGGCCAGAGGTCTCTGGTCTGATAGGTGTCTCGCTATACGCCACGTAGGCGCTTGGGGGCAGAGTGGTGTAGCCCCTGCTCATTCTTAACCTCGTTAGGATTCTCTAATTCGGTGTAGAAATTTAGAACATCGATAAACTTGTGTACGATTTAGATTCTTGAGAATGAAGGGTGTGTAAGGTCACTTTTGGTATTAATGGTTTATGAACTCCGTTTATAAAGACATTAAGACAATCGCGTGCAGTTGAAGTGTCATGTCTTTATCGTGATCTCGATAAATACTGCACGATATTTCTGGTTTTATAAAAGTTCCTTTCGTTTGGAATTGTGTGACGTAGTTTTTGGCTGTTATGCGTATTTTATGTTCTGAAACGCGCGAATATTTTTAGTTTGTATATTCATCGACGTCAACAAAGAAAATAAAAAAAACATGCTTCATTCTATTTAAATTTTCAAAACTAGTTTCAGTACTTTCTATTTTAATATTATACTCGTATTAGTATAGAATGGTGTGGAGTGGATTTATCTGGCACCAGTGCCGATACACCAGAGTACACTATAATGAACCTTTGAAAAATAGACTGCGAATTTCTAGACAGGCTGAGCGACTGTTAGCTTCTCAGCAAGAGCTAGTGGAGAAATATACCGTTGGTTATATTTATGACTTATGCGCCTGCAGGCAATTTAGGGCAAGATTCGCAATCTAGAAATAGTTCGAAATATTACCACTACGCGGAGTATTGATTGGTTGCTGATGCTGCCATCTGTGTGCAATCAGGTTAGAGTGCAAGTAGCTTAACAGAAACTTCATAGATGGCAGAGTTGTAAAGCTCGACATTTATCGATTGGTACGTGAATGGAACCAAATGTATCGAAACGAAAAACAGGCAGGACTTTCAAAATTAAAAGAAATTTATGGTTAATTGGTGTGTACCAACAGTGGTGCGTGGTTATGTGACGAGAGGCTGAACTAAAATTTCTGCCCTTTGTCGGAACTCTGTAAAGACGACACGAATCCAAATGGTGATCTAGGTTTCTTTTGCCGCAAAGTAGTTTGGCTGTAAGTCCCCGTTTCGGGGGAACATACTGCTTCCGTCTTCAGAATTGAAATTTAATCATCATGGTTTTCCGCCTTGTATTATTTTGGGTGTATGACAGCGTATGGAGAGGACATACTACACCTTCATCCTCGAAGATGGAAGCAGTATGTCCATCTAGAATATTACATAGCAGAAGAAGCTGGTAGATCAGGATCTAGAAATCTTTGCGACTTGCCTGACTGCTTTGATTTCGTACGTTTAGCGACAAGTACCAGACTGCACATTCCAGCATCCGAGAAGGCAGTCATCTTCAGTTTGACGTATTTTAAGATGAAAAGAATCCTCTTTTATTCACAGAAATGAGTTTTGAAGAGTGTGAACATTGTGTTTCAGATGATCAACTTCGGTCCCTCGAGCGGTTTTTGTCAAGGGGGCCTGGGGGGGGAGGCATCGGCTCCCCCGGAGCGTTCGGGATGCTGGAGCGCGCAGTGCAAGTTGACGCTGCGTGTGAAGTGGACGCAGAACGCGCGCTGAACGTCGATGGCTGCTGACAGGTAAGAGAGACAGCGACGCTTAGCGTCTGTTTACATCTGGGGTCACAGTTGGAGTTGACAAGAGTTAACTAAACTGTCTGTTGCGCCTTGCGCTCCGTGTGTGATCTGCTGATGTCTCTCGCCTTGTAACTGAGACATCGAAACAGGTGTTTTCAAGTTGAGAATTCCTTACTTTTATTGTACGCATCTGTGAACAGAGGTCGTCTGGCCTGGATCACGATTTATTAAAATTTCACCGGACCTTGTCCATTATCCACATTGTTTGCACGCGGTTGACAAAATGAACGCATGATGGGGAGGGTGTCTCCGACCTTGTGCCCGCATGTTTCGTCACGTTATTTTTGTCCAGCAAAAGTACGACAAGTACAAAGGTCTTTTCGCGACTGATTTGTGACATTTCATCGTCTTCATAAATCAAGATCTTGAAGGCATGTCTGGACGCTTGCCCGTTGCAGAGAGACTTTGCCGTATTTATTATATTTACGGTCCATTCATAGAAGATATGTGTGACATTTGACCTCTTGTTGTTGGATTCTTCCTCCCAGATTAAAATTCCTTGGTTCACGGCGTATTGTGTCGTCATGTCAGCTGTATAGCCGTCAAGGCTGTGTTCGGTTACAGCGTCTTTCGTCCTTCTTCTAGAACGAATTTGCTAAATGCAGGAAGATTTGAGGTTCTCGTGGCTGTGATTCTGGGTTGTAGCGCCGTGTAGTCTGATAGAAGTTTACCGACGTTTCGGAGACCAATTCTACCTCCATCATCAGGGCGATGAATAAGTCGTAGCCCTGATGATGGCTACAGCAAGGACCTGTGAAACGTTGGTAAACGTCTACACGGCGCTACAACCCAGAAGACAGCAATCTTTCTCTAAATTAGTTAAAAGTAATTATTTTGAGCAGAGAGAATCATTTAACAGTGTGTGTATGGGTTGACCTTCAGCGCTTTGTCGAAACATCTCGCAGAGAGAGGTCTGAACTAACATTTGTTCCGGTGAGGTGCTTAACGAGACGCCACCGACTGTGCTGGCAGCTCAGTAACTAGGAACACGCTCCGATAGATTTCTGCCGTGCGGGGTCTTTGTACATTCGAATTTTACTTCTCATTAAGGGAAATGATGAAATATGAAGCGGGAATGTGACTTTTTAGTTCCGATTGTAACCACACTCAGGTGAAGGAGACAGAAAGGCTTGATCTACAATGCTGAAATTTTAATTCATTCTCTGTCTGTCACTCATATAAAACTGCCCTTGTATTAGAGTCTGTGTCGATTGAAATGGGCCTTTTCCGTTTTGTTAAACTGCAGCGTTTTTACAATTTTATTTATAAATTACAGTATATGACAAAACATCTTGACGGCGTCTAAAGCCACACCAAAGTCTCCGCCAGACCCCACCGTAGGCGCCACCATAACCTGGTTTGCATTTCTTGCTACCAGTCGATACCGTCAGAATTTAATTTCAGATTTTTCGTAACCTGTGGTGAAGCCTGAATACAAAAAAATAATTTCGTCGAGCGTAATTCTCGACAAAGTGATTTTCAAGTCGAACAAGAAATTGTCCGGTTCTAATAAAACCCGAATTTTCATTACCATATCAAATCTAAAACTTCTTGACGATGGTGAAGAGTCAATTGAATAAAAATTTACTTGGATATTATCCATCGTCTAGTAAATATAGAGCTAATCCCTATCTCCGGAGATAGGGATTAGCTCTATATTTACTAGACGATGGATAATATCCAAGTAAATTTTCATTACCATGTTCATAGGAGCCCGCCACCTGCTCGTATTGTGAGCCAGCTGCATCCAATGCACATAAAACTTCTTTGTTTAGGCTACGATTTTAATGTTTTCGTCCGAGCTTGGCCTTTGCCTTCGTGAAGTTATCAAACTATTTTCATATCTGACGTAGGCCTATCCAAATAATAATTGACGAAAAGTACAATTTATGAAGCTGCTCATCGTGTTATTTTCTCTGTCGTCTTCCAATTAGTAAAAAAATTGCCTGCTCAGCACTCGCTTGTCTCTCAATAAGTTGTGCCGAGTGCGACTGTCGCCCTTAACCCGTTACCTTAGTGACGACTCTTCTCGTCACTGCCGTGGGCACATGACCCGAGATATTTCGATGGTAACAAGTAGCTAGCTCATTACATCCGTCATTTGAACGGGCCCGCTCATATCGTGTTACTTTGACGACAAATGAGGATCTACACGCGGCTTGTCGAGGCTTTTCGAAGTCCGTTTGCCGACTGCAGGGTGCATCGGCCCTCTGACCTCACTGTTTGAAGGGGCCTGTTGGCTTCCTTTCTTGTGATGTTTATAGCGACGACCATGGACGTTGTGGTCCAGTAATGGGATGGGTAGTTCAGGAGTTGGCCCTGCCACTTTGTAAAGTTTGTTACTGACATTAGGGGCGGAGAACTTACAGCCATCTCACGTGGCACCTACTGAAACATCCGTGTTCTTAGTTCGGGTGGAAAGTAGGATGTAATAACGAAGAAAAGAAAGGAGGTTGGAAAGAAAACAGGACGGGAAGGAAGAAAGATAAATGAACGAAAGGACAAAGGAAGTACGGAGAGACAGAGTAAAGATGAATTAGATAAAAGAAACATGGTAAGAAAGGGATAAAGGAAAACGCATTGAAGAATTTAAAAAAGAAGGAACAATAATTAAGGAACTTTGACTTCAGCCCTGAAGATGAAGACAGTATGTTCGTCTAGAACGTTGGTATCTACACGGCGTAGCAACCATATTCGGTCATGAGAATGGAAGAAGGAAGACTTTTCGAAACGTTGGCATCTGTCAAGTCCGCGGGTCGCTGCAGATAAAAAGGCCACAATCGACGTTTTTCATCGCCGTGAGGAACGTCAAGTCTCATATGGGCTGATGCTTCAGAGAGATTAAGTGAAAGGGAAATGAAGAAAAGTGTGATCCGTCTCGAGTGGGGGGGGGGGGGGGGGGGGGGAAACAGAGCGCTTTGTGAATCTGTTGTAATGAGCGATCACTTGAATGTTACGTTAATGATTCAAGAAAAAGACGTGGAAATTCAATTTCCTGGACCGTCACGTCCTGTGGCATCCGAGAAGAAATGAACGAAAAATCCCATAGAACAGCTGTCGCTTGTAAGCAAGAACAAGACATCTGAAAATCGCGTCTGTACGAGTCGGGTTTAGCTGCGTTCGAGGGTTTATTCGTCGACGTGTTCCTTAAGATTGCACAGTAAATTGGAGCCAGAGAAACAAAGAATTGCATCACAGTTTAATGTTTCTTAATTTATAATGTGATTAAATTATTATAGGCTTACTCGTTTGTGATTACTTGTGTGTGAAAATGCCAATAACGTCGATAATCGCCGATGCGAGCAGTAAACTCGATTCTGTCGGTTATGTAGTGTGCGCCAATCCCACAGCCGTGTATTCATTCATTTGTTCGACTGTCGTCGTCTCCCGCATAACTTCGTAACCGTTTGCCCGATTTCAGCGAAACTTGGCAGGATCGTAGAGCCGAAAGTGACATGGTCCTCGCGAGATGAGAATGACTTAACGTGATGTTGCCCTGAGCATTGTTCTTGCTACTTACGTTCTCCCCTCAAAGTAAGACACCGCGTTTAACGCCCATAGACCGGGAATGACCTGGGGGAAAAAGTAGCTGTTCTGTACGTATTTATCTTAGGGTTTTATAAATTACGCGGCCTGAGAACAGTTTTCGAAGTGATTAAGAAGAAACATTTTTAAAAAATATAGGCATATTGTTCCTGTAATTTCTTCAGAAACATGGTTTCTCTTTATCAGTGTTGTTCTCACTTGAATTTTCAAAGAATTTTGCTTACTTTTGCATTACGTTATGGCTTCGTTTGTGACTTTAATTCTGGCTAAGTTTACCGACCTGTGAACCAGCGTGTACCGTGCTCCACAGTTTGCGGTCCCTGGCGTTCTGTGCTGTTTGCAAGACGTCCAGACGCAGTGGTGTGTCGCACTGCAGAGTATCAGACGCGGATTGCGCTGTAACAAATCCACAGTTTCCAATTTGAATGATCTTGGAAAGTGGCCACTTCGTAAGACGGCGGGCGGAGTGACGTAGAACCAGTACAAACACGCAGAGTAGCCACGTTTATCCGGAGCACGTATCTTCCAGGCGCGTTTCTCATTGGCCTCCGTCTTCGTCCGTTGTAGACGAAAGCGCGTTGTTTCGAGGCTCATTACGGTGCAGATGTCGTCGTGTGTTGTGCAAAAATTATCTTGCGTCGTATTTCTTCAAGTATTCACCACGGAGATAAATTTTGCAAATTCAAAAATAATGTATCTCTATACGTCGCATAGTCTATTATGATATATGAACTGAATGAAAGTTTTGCTGCCAAATTTACAAATTATAAACTGAACTGTAACTTTTGTAGGGAGTACCCATTGCCCCAAAAAGGGGGAAATGGACCTGTTCGACGGACGAGGATATTTATCAACAGATTATGATCTCTAACTACAGGATGTACCATTTAAAACGCAACCCAACAACAGCCAAGTTCTGCTGTACAGAAATGAAATCAGACGCACCCAGTCTTGTGTTTTACGCGCGAAGGGGTTTATGTTTGTATTAGTTAGAATCTCTTTCTAAATAGAACACCCTGTATATGGGAATATAAAAGTAGGACATAGGTTATCGAACTTAAGGACATTACAACAAATATCGATACATCGAATCTCTGACGTGAGCAGTAACAAATCTTATTCGTATTAACTAGATTTATATATTTTTTTTAAAATAAAACTGCTGTCTCTCCCAATGTTTTTCGTGGTATTACTTGTTACTGATACAAGTCCTCCTCGCTTTTAATAATCCTCGTGACTTAACGCGAGTAGCTTATGGATCGTCTTTGAATATCCCACGATATAAAAATTAACGAAACTGTAAGGCTGCTGCTATTGTTAAATGCTGCTCGTATCTCATCTCATCAACATGGAAGATTAAAGGCATCACTGGATCACAACACGATAAGCAGCTTAGAAGCGTCTCATTTTTAGTGCCGGCCTACCCTGAGGTGGATTATCATGCTCCGAAAACCTTTTACTATTAATTAACAACTTTTTGTTTCTCCGTCACTAACCTCATTATAACTTACACTGTAAACCCCAAAAAAAAACTGAAATTCTGCCAGCGACTAACCGACGTAGGTAGTTTTTGTTATAAAATTAATTCCCCGTTTTACAAGAGTAGTTCTCTGACGTTAAAAACACTTCAGAGCCTACGCTTGTATCTCGAGTTATATTCTTTGTGACGACAGGGTCGATTCTGTGTGAGTCAGGTTTAAGTTTTGGCGTTAATAATACACTGGATCACAAACGTAATAGAAAGTAAGATTTGGACATGAAGATGGCTGTCTCCTGAACTGTTCCGTCGTGTAATCTAGTACGAGTTTACCGACGTTTCGGTGGTGTTTACTGCCTCTATCATGAGGGCGGATTTGTTGATTAGCTGGGCGGCTATAAGATTTTCTGTAATAATTTTGCTCGTGTGTGAAAGCTGTATCTGTTTTGGCATTGTAGGATCGTAATTAATTTTAGCATCACGTAATTTTGTGTTCGTGTAGATTGTTAATACTCATTAAATACAACTAAGAAGTTCGTCCATTTAACTCAGCTGCTGTTATTTAAGGTCTGAAACGTGTGTTTATTCCCGGACCGTAAGCTGCATCACAGCTTCGTTGATTCAAGCTTCCGATAAAAGCAAATGTAAGCCACAACTTTAGCACTTCGCATAACAGCACACAGTGTTTCTCAACCGGAGGTCCGTAACCTAATTAAAGCTAGCTCGCGAAGTACTTAAGGACTTTATCACAGCTTTCACTGCGACGAAGTATAGTGAATTTTTCTCGGGATACCAGCGGTGTAAGGTGGCTTAATGAATAAAACACAAACGTTTCGAGAACCTTCTTCGTCCTCGTCGTCAGGGTACTCAATTTCAGAAGAATTCATTATATTATTTTGCAAGTACACTTAAGTGGTAGACCAACTGTCAGATGCAATTGTTATTAACAAACCGGGCATTTATATTCAGCGCCCTACGTGTTTCGACCCTTGTGAGTTATCCTCAGAAGATTTCTTTAGCTATTGAGTTCACATGCGTTTGTTAAAATATTTGCATTTTTTGTATCGAACTGCGTAGAACATTTATGCATTAAAATTCCCTGTCCAATTCAGCGTCATTATTTGGCTTTTAAGCTCTTATATATAAGTCTATTTTCTGACTTGTGTCTGGAGCTACGTTTTTAATTTCATCTTTCCCTTTTAACTGCTGAAAACACTTTGTGTTGGACGTAATTAAGTTTCTTTGCAGGTGCTGCCACTGTAGGTAGTTTACTCTCCGTTCCAAAGAATCTCATAACTAAAAATTATTTTTGACTATTATTGGTGTATTTTATATACATAAATAAATTATTTTGTATTTTTCTTAATGCTGGATGACTTGTACTCCGAAGGCTTTCGGTTCCAAACTCTGCTCACTTCTCCACGGCTTTTATCAGTCTATAATATCCCTGAAACAGGCCACTGTACTTTCCTTCCACATCCTTACCTTCTCACCATCCGCGTCAGTAGATTCTTTATAAAGTCCGTGCAACAGCTGCTGATGTCTCATGACTCGATAGAGCTGTGCCTTGTGCCCTTCATGCATCAGTCTGTCCGTATCTGTGAAGCCATCCCGTAGGGACTGCTCTGAACAGTGGATGTTCTGCTTTAACGCCACGGAAAATTTTATTTAAATGCATCCCGCTGAAGGAAGACTCGAAGATGTGTTTAATATGGAGACGTCGTCTTGTTAGAACTGCCAGTCCCTTTATGTAGGCAGCACTGCAGTGTATGTCGTGACCGGATGGTTTGTTTATCAGGTAGTGAAGAAATTTCGCCGTCTTTTATGGAACTTGGAAGGTTCAAGTCGGCCGCTACGTAATTCAAACACTTCTGCCTCCCTTTGGTATCATCTGAAGAATCTCCATTTTAGCATCAAATGTTTACGGTACCCGAGCAACATCGAATTGAAACTAAAATGTTCGGTGTTAATGGAAACCTAACCTTTGTAACTTGCATTTTATAAACGGGAATAATTACAGAGTTAGTTATTACGTTTCTTAGAACGTCCGTTACTTAATTAACTTGTATTCTGTCTGCGTAGCTCTGACTGATTACTCCTGAGACATCTACAAAGCTGAGCCAGTAAGAGAGAGGTAATTAGGTGGTTCAGCTAAAAGTTATTCAGTCGCCAGAGGTAATGTAAAAGCTTAGCACGATCTCGTGAATGTGATTTTGACGTAAAGTTAAGCCTACACACATTTTGCAGGAATTATTACTTCTCAGTAGGATAACCACATTGACGGCGATAAGATGGTTACGTAACGTAGCACGTTTCGGACAGACGAGGAACTTTTATAAATTTTGGTTCGAAACTTTGCAGGAAAGAATGCACCGGGAAGACCTAATCATAGATGGAAGGATATTAGTAGATTTGATCTTAAAGAGATGGGGCTGTTGTGAAAAGGTCATGAACATTCAGGTTCCATAAATGGAGGGAAATTTGTTATGCCTGAGCG
>NW_019060031.1:38730-50102 GCF_000696155.1 Zootermopsis nevadensis
TATATATAGGCCTGGTTCCTGTACAGGGTGAGGCAATTAGGATGTGATTTTATGGTATGCGCTTATTGTAGGTTGGAATGTCTGATGCTTCGCTAGTCTTTGCTCTGTTATCATTGAGGATGCAGACTTCACTTTTCTCACCGTGGCTTCCCGCTACATTTAACAATTATTATATTATATTATTTTTAATTAATGTACCGTGGTCTCTGTTTTAGAAAAGCGCATTAAATATTGAGTCGTTCATTTTTACTATTGTTTTAAAAACTTTTTTTTTTAGCGTCGTACTACACAAAGACACAATTTTAGTTGGGGTTACAGAATAATTGCATTTGGTGCAACGCAGTTACGTGTTAGCTTTAATTGAATTCAGGGGCAGAAAGGAATACATTGGTATTGTGGCAGGTAGAACGGACCGTGCTTGAATACGGTCCCTTTACATACCGAAATTGTTTAGCTGTCCTTTGACCTGAAGGCATAATAGCGCGTTGAACGTTTTGGGGTTGATCGCTTCGAACAGCTGACTGACAGCTGGGAAAATGGGAGCCCGGAACTTTACAGCTGTCACTCCGGTCTCCTGAGCCTCACACCCAAACACCCTCTTGTTCCATGAGGAACAACTGTGCATTGCAGGTTGTCTGAGGAGATGCTGTGTTCATTTGAGGAATTATGATCTCGACTAAATTTGCAACTGCTTTAGTAAATAGCCATGGATTTGTAAGGACTTTACAGGAACAGATTGTGTTAAGTCAGACTCTGTCATATTTTGTTTTGTTCACGATATAAGCTGTTACTAGGTTATGGAGTCAGGGAGATTAAGATTTGCGAGACATGTAACACGTGTAGAAGAGATAATAAATATATATGCCTACAGTAGTTTAGTTGCAAAGCCTGAGTAGACCATTTCAGATATTTTAATTTAATCGTATTTAAATGTTATTAAGTTTAAATGTAACGAAAATTGTTGCCGACTGTCTGCAGGGTACGTAGCTTTGAAGAAATGGGTTTTCAGCCCCAACAAAGCACCCCACTGAAGCACCTTTCTACTCCTGTTTGTGTAAAATCTTGTTCTCCGCAAGACATTGCTTGTAAATCCCAAGTTTAAATTTGATTTACTGTCGACTCGCGTTCTTCTGCTTGGCTCTGGGCCTCGGGGGATTACATTGCCTGGCGCTGCGTGGGGCGAAGTGTTGAGAATCGAAAGAAGAAGGGGATTTAGGCCCGTGTTGTTTTTTTTTTTTTCTTGCCCAAACATGCTTCGTGTGTTTATCAGAGTAAACATCGATCACTTCCTTAAACAGCGTTAACTAACGGATCTTTTGAGGTACGAATTGAATTTCAATTTCTTATTTAGAGGAGCTTCGTGTTTCAAAGTGTTGATCTTTTGGGCTAATCAGACGCGTTTAGATTGATTTTGTGTTGTGGGTTGGAAACAAAGTTGCAAGGAAGTGGTTTCAGTGATGGTGTCCAGTTTTATCGCCGAGACATTCGGTTGTTTCTGGAATGATTATTACCGTAAATATTAACACTAGGGCTGAGACATGTGGTCGTAACGTTACATTTCAGGACGAGAGGTACTTGGTTCAGGTGTCAGTCGGGTTACTGGCTATCCTAAATTAATTTTTTCGATGTTTTCCTCAGTCAGTTCAGACAGTTACCGCGGCAGCACTTTGAATTTAATTATAATCGCGTCCTTCTAAACTGCCACTTACTGAGCGTTCAGGATTACATTTCTTCAACTCTACATAACTTGTGCAGTTGAAACGGCGTCTTTAAAAACTTTTTATTGCGGGCATTGAAGTAAGATGTCGCTTGTATCGTAAGAGTATTCGGGAATTCCATTCGGGTTTTCGGAGATTTTCGCCAAAACGAGATTCGAACCGAGTGGCACCGTGCGTGTATAGTTTTGAACCCTTGATGTAACCTGCTAAGTGGATCGGTTTCTGCTGTGGTGACACGGATGTCCGGCTGGACCATGTGAAGCATAAATCGTGCTTCCGTGCCGACTTGCGGGATCAGTCATAATGCAGACACAAGCTACGTAACTCATTGAGGGTCTGTTCCAGGAGAGGACTGTCGTGCTTGATGAACGCCTGGTTCTGGAGATAATTCATGATGTGTGTTGTGAATTCCTCGTGTTTTGTGCCCGTAAGTCGTCTCCCTGATTTCGTGAATAGGATCAGTGGATTTCAGTTCAGTTTTCGTACACAGAAGATCGAAATAATTTCATTGTTTTAAGTTCAATTTCTTTACGATATATTCATCAAGTTAGGTCCTCATGTGCGAGTGGCCCGTTGGTAGTTTCATCCACGGAGATGAACTGTGTGTGTGGTTAAGAGTCGAGCAAACCTAATGCCTTGTGGATCGACTGCACTTGACGGCCGAAACGTCCAACTCAACGAACGTGTGTGTGTGTGCTGACACTGGCACAGTACATTTTATTCCAGTACAATAGAATAAAAGACGAATTCTACGTAATTATGAAGTGCCACGCGTAATAGTCTCCAGGTGCACACTTAATTAAACTTAGGTTTTTAATTAAATTTCTGTTTTGCAAGTAATTGTAGTCAGAGGATTCAACAACACGTGCAACAGTTGTTCTGAACTTTGGGTCCCATACATACTTAAATTATCATCACATGAGTATTCTCTTACGGAGTACGCCGATTACCAGTGTCTCAGTTACTTCGCGACATCTTCGCGTTGTCTGATTTAATAGTGTATTTACACTTGAACATTTGCATTTCAGAAGCTCGCTTGTTTCAAGTTAAGTGTGTTGGTTGTGTATTTCGCTGCGATGCAAAACACTTTACCAGTTCCTCGCATTTATGATTGTTGATGTTTTAATTTAAATTTGATTAGAAGTTGAGATGCAGTCGGCAAAATTATTTGAAAAGCTTCTCGCATTGCTTGTTCCGTGGCGCTGCGCTGAGAGATTATTTATTTCCTTTTCTCCTGCTTCGTCTTCACTTTCTTGCTTCATTCCAGATGTTTGTGACGCTCGTATTAAAGCACGCACACACACACAGCAAAACATTTATTTATACACTTTGTGTGAAATGTTCGTTTTACGTAAGATCTTTACAATACATTGAATATTTAAAGGTACATCCGGTCTGTCCAGTGTAGTAAGCCTGATGAAATTAGTCACAGTTTAATTTTTATATTAAAATTTGCTTTATTACCAAGTAAATCGACCCTTAGACAGTGTATTTTATTTATTGTAAAATAGTAAATGCTTGCAAGGCCACTTTAATATTGTAGTTTCGCTGTAATTATGTTTTTATTAACAATTTTTTAAAAAAGATACGATTTTAATCGTTAATCCGATGTGGTCTTCGTATTCTCAGAAAGTATTTCGTGTTCTGTTCCTACTTTCTGCATTTTTCTGTATAAATTTAATTTATAAGATGTAATTCAGTCGATTGCAGGCAGTAGGTCGATTGTCAGATGAAGGGCAGTTTTATAAGGAACTAATGTCGTCCTTTCTCTTATGAATTCCTTGTTTAGTTAATAACACCACATCGCTTGCGGGTTTCAAAAGAGTAAAATGTGACCTTTGCTTCATTATTACCTACACTGGACGACGTCAGAAAAAGAATGAAAGGGAGTATTTAATAACACATCAGCGAAGAACTTTTCTTTTCGATGTTGCGTTCAGATTCATGACATGATTAATTTTGGCGGGACTGTTGCTTTTATCGGTTTGCTGAAAGGACGCGAAACAGGTCAGACTGGCAGTCTATTGTGTAGGAAAGTAATGAAATTCTAAATGTACTCTCTTTCTGATTGTGAATCTGCTGTATCCGTGTGATCGATAGTGGGTGGATCATGGTATCTGCTCAGTTCCGTTTCTGACGTCTCGGGGCGAAATAACGAGGCGGATGATCGCTTTTGGTATAAGGGAAAGATTACGAGGGCTTTTGATAAGAGTCCGTCTTGATTTCCTCAGCGGTCAGGAAAGACTGCAAAATATCTTTCTTGAACATTTCGAATTTTTATCTAATACTCGCGTGGGTGTAGGAAGTGATCTGTCAAGTCCACACTTTTGTCTCTCTGAACTGTGATGGGGTTGTGGGATTTGGTTTTTTTCACAGGCGCTGTGTGGTTTTCGGGTGTGTGATTACGAGCCTGTCGCTGGGCGTGCTGGCCGCGGACAACGCCACGGAGGCCGACAGCGAGCTGACGCTGGAGCCGTCGATTACTCCCGGTGGATGGCACGTCGCCAGCGAGTGTACCTGCTACAACAGCACGGAGTCGGAGCCCGAGTGTCGCTGCAGAGGACCTGCGTTCACGGAGATCCCGGCGAACATTTCCTCGTTCATGCGACGCCTGTGAGTGCTGATTTCCAGTTCTGTCATTAAAACCGGGTCCACACCTGTGCATTCTGACGAACGTCCACACTTGCTAACCGAACGGGAGCGAATGTTGACACCGACGACGTCCACACACGCGGCATTGGCTTTACGGTATGGCACAGTGCACGAGTGTGAACCCAGAGTCGGAATCTTGAATCTTAGCGAATCTTAAGGACACAAAGAGAAGCCGATTGAATCCCTGGCTATTATATTCTGGTCCATATCCCTGTGTTGCATTCAGGCTATTGATATAATTCATCCCTTTGAGATGACAGTAGTCAGTCTCCTTCGTATTGAATGTCGCGTTCAGTAGCACGACCTTTACTTCAGAAGTTCTTCGACCGAGTTTTGTCGTGGTCTCCCGGACTCCGTCAATAAGTTTCTAAGAAGTTACTTTATAATTCGCCAATGCGATCGACTTGTTCCTGGGTAGTGGTGGAATCCCCAGGTGTCGTCACCTTAACAAATCGTTTCAAAGTACAGGGATCTTAAGATGGCTGTCTTCTGGGTTGTAACGTCTTGTACTCTGGCAGAAGTTTGCTGACGTTTCAGAGGTCCTTGCTGCTTCCACCGTCAGACTACACGCCGCGAGAACCTCAAATCGTACAAGAATCTTGGTTGAGTCTCTTTTTGTTGACATGAAAACGTTGTCCCAGTACAAAACTGAATCCAGTTGTGGAAGTTGCTCACCTGTTCAGTTACGTGACGCAACGCGAGCCAAGTTACCAGTGTTTCCAACTGCTGCACAGAAGAACCAGTCGGGTTATTTCATTTTTATACAGTTGCTATACGTGGGCCCAGTAGAGGACACATAACATAAATGTTGATGTGTGCTAATTGGGTCCCACTACCACATTTCAGTGTAATTATATCAGTACTAATTAATTAAATAATTGGCCTAAGGCAAGAATATAGTTAAGTTGGTAATCATATTCCTGGAAAACAGACAATTTTGTAGGAGTGTAACAGGATTCGACTTGGTAAACACAGGGTGCTCACGAGACAAACTGTGATGGTATTTTATGTCGCTGGAAGTCCGATTAATAATACTTGCCAGACAACTTACTTTAAAGTAAGATAACTTTACACTTCTGTGGCACTTTGTTTCCAAACGGGCTGCGTTGTGGGAGTTTTATTTCCCATATTATATTACGCATTACACCAGACGCCATTAAAGAATCGCTGGTTTCCTGGGGGTAGAGCGATTATGACGTGAATCTGACACCTGTATCTCGTGCCTAGGCAAAGAATACATGGAGTTATACCTCCACTCCCCATAGACATTCATATCGTCCTGCTTAATGAAATAATTGGACAAATTTAACTTTGCCTAGTCACGTGTACAAATCGTGTTATACGTAAACTGACAGCTTTGTGTGTTCCATTTACCAGGACATTCGCTTGATCGGGTACCAGCATCGTCGATTTGAATACACTTCCGAAATTGAATCACTTCGCGGATAATAAACCTTGTTCCGGAAAGCTGAATGAAGTCCATTAGCCGGCGTACGGAGTGCTTTGCCCCGCGGTACCTCATTGAGCCTGAATGCGCTGTTCCTTTGTCACGTGACGTCAGGTGGGAAGTAAGTGGAACAAATATCAAATTATGTTACGACAAACTTGAGGGTGGAACTGAGAAACATCGCGATCGTGCAGAAATTCAAGTCACGTGCGCGGAATTGTTGTAGGCCTGAGTTAGGGACTCGGGCTTAAGGTATAAAAGTAACATCCGATGGGCCTCGATCGTCCTCAGTCACGGAAAATGCCTCCACCCCGTCTTCCTACCTCTGTGTTCGGTGTCTAGGGCCTGAAACAGACTCTGTCGGGCGCTGTCAGCTGTCTCGACAGCAGACTCCCTAGGGCTGAAATAACCCTAGAAACAGAGACTCTGTCTGGCGCTGTCAGCTGTCTCGACAGCAGACAAATGAGTGTCGCACGCCGTAATCCGGGCCCCTTGTTCTTCTCACGTTTCAGGACGGTGTCCGATGCAGGGATTGAAGTTCTGAAGGCAACGGCGCTTCGACCGTATCGAACTTTCCTCAAGGACGTGTAAGTACCTGCACTTAGATCTTCCAACACACTCCAGAACTTTACCAATACCAACATGGCGGACGATCAAAAAGCAACGGACTTTTCTCCGTCAGCGCAATAATGGCATAAGACGCAATAGTTATCTTGGGTAACATTAATTCAAGAATGGACTAGGACGCAGTAAGCCAGAATTACGTTAGTGCAACAACTGTGTGTGTCTGTCAGGCTGTCGGCATGGAAATTTGTTTTGAACTTGGTGCGATATGAGTGCGCTGGATAGGGGAGCCCCCTTACGGGGAAGGGGGGGCACCAGAGAGCGACGGCATTGAAGTTCTGCGGAGGGATAGATCCCCAGTATGGGAGCAGATCTCCTCTGGGTAGGGTTAGGTTAGGTTACTTGTTTTGGATACAATATTTTTGGTTGTTCTAACGCTGTTAGCCATTCTCACATGGTCAACAATGTTAGCCACTCAGAAATGGCTGATAATGTTAGCCATGCAAATCGCTGTTAGATATTCCTGTAAGCCACTACAACGTGGTTAACATTGTCACAGATTTTAAATGGCTGACAGTCGTAGCCTTATGAAAGCGTCGAACACTTCTGGAGTTATTGAAACGCCTTACAGTGTCTGCCAGGTCGGAATATCTGCGTTGCGCGTGGCCGTAAGTGTTCATTTGAGAACACAAATAAGTTCTCTGATTGTAATAGAAGTTTTTTAGTTAATGTGTGTATTCGGAATGAGCAATTACGACTTTGTTCTGTGTTTGTATCTTTTGCCTTCAAAGGTATACGTAATATAAATGAACTCTGATAAAATTTCTTAAGACGTTTCAGTGGAAACTGAAATGTTACGCGGTGAGACAAAATGAGTGAGTGAGTGAGTGGGTTCGTAAGAATAAAGTGAGCGCTCAGAGAGGAATTGGGTCTCTCTTTACTTTTGTGCCGGCTTTTGAAATATGTGAAGAAGCGAAGTTAATTAATGCTGACCTCATTTAGTTCACAGACACGTGACACTTAACAACAGTTAATTACGTTTCGTGCATTGTCGCAGAGAAACTTCTTCTTCTTCTTCTTCTTCAGAGTTTTATCTTTGTTTGCTTACAGGGAGTTTCCGTGTTAATGTTCACCACGGAATTCGTGTGTGTATGTACGCATACATAAATACATCAATATATATTTTAAGCTCAGGAGATAGGAGTTGAAGGAGACTGGATTTTGTTGGCCCAGGACAGGGTCCGGTGGAGGGCTTTGGTTAATTCGGTGATGAACCTTCGGGTTCCGTAAGCCATCTGGTTGGTTGGGTCCACTATTTGGGAAGCCTGAGGGGAAGAGACCTCTGGGGAGACCTAGACGTAGATGGGAGGATAATCTCAGGCGGGATCTATGGGAGATAGGAGCTGAAGGAGACTGGATTTTGTTGGCCCAGGACAGGGCTTTGGTTAATTCGGTGATGAACCTTCGGGTTCCGTAGGCCATCTGGTTGGTTGGGTCCACTATTTGGGAAGCCTGAGGGGAAGAGACCTCTGGGGAGATCTAGACGTAGATGGGAGGATAATCTGAGGCGGGATCTATGGGAGATAGGAGTTGAAGGAGACTGGATTTTGTTGGCCCAGGACAGGGTCCGGTGGAGGGCTTTGGTTAATTCGGTGATGAACCTTCGGGTTCCGTAAGCCATCTGGTTGGTTGGGTCCACTATTTGGGAAGCCTGAGGGGAAGAGACCTCTGGGGAGACCTAGACGTAGATGGTAGGATAATCTCAGGCGGGATCTATGGGAGATAGGAGTTGAAGGAGACTGGATTTTGTTGGCCCAGGACAGGGTCCGGTGGATGACTTTGGTTAGTTCGGTGATGAACCTTCGGGTTCGATAAACCATCTAGTTAGTTAGTTATATATTTTAAGAGTTTAGGGACAAAACATGAGGCAATGAAAAACGCCATGATGTACGCACACTTATGCCATTTTTGTTCTGAAAAGCTACTTTAACAAAGCAGTTCCTCATAAATTCCGTTATTGACGAAAGTGGTCGAAAATTATCGAAATCGGGACACAATTATTTCAACATTTTATGCGATTTTAATGCATCCAGTGGGAAATTACACGTCCGCTGATCCTAGCGCTTATACCCATTATCTTGTCCATAAACTGACATTGATGTAGCCGTAAACGACGCTATGTGAATGACGTGTCTCTTTTACAGGACGCTGATGAACGTAAAATTTTTACGGTTCATTGAGGCCGGAGCTTTCAACGACATGAAACATCTCCGAACCATGTGAGTAAGACAGTCATTTCATTTTGAAGTCTGGCGTCGCATTGATTTATTTCATGTTATCGGGTGTATATTATTAAAATGGCACGTAAAATCACGTCGTACGCGCATGGTGACAGATAATTACGCTGGTAGTCGCAGTCTGATGGTTGGCACTACTTCCTGTTGTTCGAGAAGTTTTTTTTTTCAGTTGCTCCAGGCAAATATCGAGATGGTCTCTTAAATTAGGCCACGACCGCTTCCATTTAGTACAATTCAGTCATATAATTTGACGTAATATGATTTCAGTTACTGATAGCGTCGTTAAATAGATAACTAGATTATTGTACAGATTTAATGTAGGGCTAGCCGACTCTTAAACACGATTAATTATTGATGTTTGATTTATTTAAATTTGTAATATTGGTTTTCTCTTACTGAAACACTGTATAATAAAATCACTCATGATTGATTGCTAGTAATATAAACATAACTAGACCTCGGTACTGTTCAAACGAACAGGCACATAGTGCTTTTAAGTCTGTGAAAATTAAACGTAAAGTGAGTCACATGTGAACAAGGCAGTTTTCAATTATTCATGGCTTAACTTTAAGGATCTATACGAGTGTTATGACCATGCAATAAATGTGTTTAATGATGACATAAAGTGAGCAACTTTCTCGTTTATAACAGTCTTCGCCGATGAATGTAACGTCTGTAGCTAACCAAAGCGAAATATGAAATAAGTTGGCAATATGCGAGCCACATAACAAATCCTCGCGTTTCATCGCCATCGCGTGGTCTTCTGTTATTTTCTAAGGTTGGCAATTCTTTCCGTCTTGGCTTTCACGCTGATACGTTGCAGTCTTTATGCAACGTTTATTACTTTGACTTTAATCCTTTAAAGCCGATTTTTAACTGTATGTACCACCTGCTGGTTTTTGTATAAAAGTAAACAGCGATTATTTCCTTAAACAGCGTTAACGAGTTGATCTTTGTAATGGTGAAGTGCAGTGTTTTCTTCGCGGTACGGACTGGATTCTTAAATATTATTTAGACGAGCGTAGGCTTCAAAGGGTTAACCAGTTGATTTTCGTAATGGTGAAGGGTTGTGTTTTCTTCGCGGTACGGACTGAATTCTTAAATAATATTTATACCTTCGACTTCAACGGGTTAAACTGATAGTTGCAGTCTATGTATCTCGCCGGAATTAATGATTTATAGTTCAATTGTTTCAGTATTCATCACGAATTTTAACTGCATGGATCAGATTCTTTTATTTTAAAAGCTAACAGTCGCTCAGTGGGTCATATTTTTACTCGATTTGTCCCGGTAAGACATATACACTTCTTGCTCCAATTCAGAATTTTGGAAAAGAAACTTTCAAGATAACATTTCAGCCGAAGTTCACTCTTATCCGTTCTTAACGACTCGGCTGTCTTTGGATTGTGTTTCTATGGGATACTTTGGCGTAGATCTGCGAATCTATGCGTTCTTAAATACAAGTTTAGAAGTCCACGCGTATCGTTAACAATTCTGGCGTCTTTGTAAGAATTTGACCTCGATGTAGGTAACTATAGTAACCATGGTAACGAAGGTAGCCGGTGTAACTTCGGCTGGCAGAAACCGTGCAGGTCTTCATATTAAGTGCCTGCTGTCGTCTTCCTATTTTATCGCAAATTTCAGCGAAATACGGAGATATCGAATTTCATGAAAATTGGTCCAGTCGTTGATGCGTACATACGGACAGAAATGAAAGCTCACAGAATGACTTCGAAGCGTCATCGTCATCGGTTTGTAGAAAATCAAACGCCGTGGTAACCGAGTTATACATTTAAAATCAGTGCGTTGCAGTTTCTATGCACGTACCTTGCCTAGCAGGAGAGCCTTTGTGCGCGGCGTCAGACGTCAATTTGTGTAAACTTCGTCAGTCCTTAAACTGTTTACTCAGGAAGAGCAAGTCTCCATTTATATAACGAACCAGACCCAATCCGTCTCGCTACACGAATTTGCTGTAGATCTTATCGGATGGTATTTACGCTTCACACATTAAAAAGAACTATTTTTTTTTGTCCTCTGAAGGGAATTTGCTTTTATCCGCGTCTACCCTCGTCATCTTCCGGCTCATTCCCTCCTGCAGAATCTCAATTGTGAATCCCTCGGCATTTAGCAAACTCCTCTGTAGGGGGGGGATGGAACATTCACTGGACAGAGAAACACGAAAGTGTACGTGTTCTTGCGTTCGAACGCCGTACATGTCCCATATGCAGCGTTCGTGTGATATTGCCGTAGTTAGTCTGAGATGCAGACGTGAACTTTACGTTTAAGATAAGCTACAGCTTACCCTAGAGTTTACAGCGGGGTTATTTTGTATAAATGCAAGCAAACTGCCTTATCTCCCGGTTAATTCCTTCTAATGTTCTATTTCTTACCCCTTTTCAGGTCCCTTAGCCATTGCTTCATTCTCCTCGTGTTTGAATGTTTCAGAGAAATACGAAAATCATTATCAAGGATTCAGAGGTGTTTGCGCGTGCACGAAGCATATTATGTAATATTTAAATATTCGGGTCCATACCTCAAAGAGAACGCAGTGCGTATCCATGACATCGATGAATTCGTTGATGCTGTTAAGGAAATTATGGCTGTTTATTTTGAGAATCGTACGAACTTTATAAATGCGTTGTGCAAAGTTCATAGTTGCTCAAGGTCAAAGCATATGAGGGGGGGGGGGGGAGC
>NW_019060031.1:61211-76985 GCF_000696155.1 Zootermopsis nevadensis
CTAAACCTTTATGTATAAGGAAGAATCCAAAGTCCTCTGTTGTTGACTTTGGGTGATGGTTGTGGAATTCTTTTCCATTTGGTTGCATGAGAGGTATGCGTTCCATAAAAATTTATTTTTGTTGTTAGTGGTTATCAGTTCTTCAAGTACAAATATGTAAGCGCAGATGTGATTGGAACACAGGATCTGGTTGAACAGAGGTGTTCAGAGATGACAACACCTGCTCCTCCTGGTGAGGAGGGACGCAGGCGGCGCCTGGCGACTGCGGACCAGACAAACGACACTACTCCTGGATGGGGCGGACTCGGAGCAGCTCACTCCTCTGTTCCGCTGCCCTCACTGGAATCGCATGGCACTTTCCACCAGGTGTGCTTATTTTTATTGATTTTTTGATTGTCAACAGTTTTGTTCACTTTTTACAAAGATTAAAGTTGTCAATCTTAAAAGAAATATTTTGAGCCCTGTTTTCAGAACCCTTAGGCTGAAACTCATCATGTTGAAAAACTCCAGCAAAACAGTCTCTAGATATTACTGGAGAATATTAACTGGGCATTCAACTGGCCGTGTTGCAGTGTGCTTGTGTTGTGTTCCAGTCGGGGGTTAAACTCCAGGGAAAGGTGCATGCTCTGTGTGGGAACCTATCCAAGAACTACCGGGACGTGACATGCCACCCAGCTCCTGATGCATTTAATCCGTGCGAGGACCTCATGGGCAACTGGGGGCTCCGATGTGCCGTGTGGCTTGTGGCCGTGGCCGCGCTGGTGGGCAACCTGTCTGTGCTACTGGTTCTGCTCAGCTCCCGCTTCCGCATGACCGTGGCCAAGTTCCTCATGTGCAACCTGGCACTTGCAGATCTCTGCATGGGCATATACCTGCTACTCATTGCCTGCATGGACGCTCATTCCATCGGCGCCTACTTCAATCACGCGATTGATTGGCAAAGTGGTTAGTGTCTCAGCCTGAATCACTCAGAGGGTTCATCACTTCATGTTAACCCTCCATTCCTCTAAGCAAGTGTTGGGATATATAATATATTCTCTTGTCATTTGATGACTCACAGAGAAACATTATTTTGTTCTTTCAGTGACAAACTGTGATCATAATGAACCTTACTTTCAGATAAATGCTTAATCTGTTCACAAAAACCATCATAATTTATGAACCAACCATAAAACATTTTTCGTTCCATGTTGTTACTTCAGATTTTATGAAACAGCAGTATGTATTTCAGACATCAGCATAATATGTGTTTTAGTTTTGTTAGATTTCACAAACTGTTGTAGTTATCAGGTTTAATGGTAATCGGCCTTTTGGGCAGGATACTAAAAATTATGGATATGTCACAGTCCACTCTAATGTTATGAAATGAGGACAGTAACTTAAAGAGGGGAACGCTCGAGACACACTCTAGTGTATTTATGGTGCTGTAGGTGCTGGCTGCCAGGTGGCAGGGTTCCTCACTGTCTTCGCCAGTGAATTGTCCATCTTCACGCTGACTGTAATCACTAGCGAGCGCTGGTACACCATTACATATGCCATTCACCTTAACAAAAGGCTTAAAATCAGCACAGCGGGCAAGATTATGGCAGTGGGCTGGGTGTATGCAGCTACCATGGCTGCCCTGCCTCTGCTTGGCATCAGTGGGTACGCCAAAACGAGGTGTGTTGTAGGTTTCTCATCGAGTAATGGAGTCAAACTTAGTACAGGGCTAAAATCATGGCAGTTGTTGTCGTCGATTACTTCTGCTACTTTTCTGTTCCTTGTAAATGGTTATACTACTGCTTTATCCAGGCTGTTGTTGTGGTAGGCGCACATGATTTCTGGTGATCCTACCATATCCTGTCTCTAGCTATGTAGTGGCTCAGTTCATTGTCATATTCACTGAAATTCACTGTTTCATGTACAATTTACCTAAGCACCATGTTCTAATCAGTACATAATTACAATTGTTATGGTAACTCTTTGTTCAATGCAAAACATCAGTGATGGGGCCGCATGAAACAAAAATAAATATGCCTTTACCAATACTCTTTTGCGTGACTGTAGAGCACAGAGCTGTCTCACGAAGAAAAATTTAAGAACACATGACTTGTGAAATGAAAAGTTAAAGTTGTTTAAATATGTTTTATTTATGAATACTTCTACTTTAAAATTAACAGGTAAAGAAATGTCTCAACATATACTGTGTGTGTTGCTTGTACTGAATAGTCTGCAAAATGGAGACAAATTCACAGCTGAACATTTGAAACTGTGCTGTTCTCTCATCGCCCAGTTTCTGATAAACAAATGAATCAGTAAAGAAGAAAGGAAGTAATGTTTAAAATGTCTTGATACTTATAATTAGTACTGTTAATATCTTTATAGAATCTATCTGAATCGCCTAGGATGCCGATACACCAAGGTGCATAGAACAGACACAGAAACTCTACGAATTCCGGTACATACTGCGGCCTTCGAGTTTTCTTAGGTTCCTGTTGAGACCAGTGATGCTCATGCTTGTTTATTGACAGTATCTGCTTGCCAATGGAGAACCAGGATCCTGCTGACCTGGCTTACTTGGTGACACTCCTCTCCTTCAATGGACTGGCCTTCTGGGTGATCTGTACGTGTTATGGACGCATGTACTGCTCCATCAGAGGCGGTCAGGACGCTGTGGCAGCTCTCACACGTTCTGACATGACAGTTGCAAAGCGCATGGCACTGCTTGTCTTCACTGACTTCGCATGCTGGGCGCCGATCGCATTCTTTGGCTTGACTGCTCTGGCATGGCACCCACTGATAGATGTGCCACACACAAAGATTCTCCTGGTGTTCTTTTACCCACTCAACTCATGTGCCAATCCGTACCTGTATGCCCTCCTTACGCAGCAGTACCAGCGAGATCTCTTTATTCTGCTAAGTCGCTATGGACTTTGTTCTCAGCGTGCTGCCAGGTTAGTTTGACTTTCTGGATATTTGTAGATACATAGATATAAACTAAAGAGGGTCTGTTAGCTTCTTGTACTTAATTCAGTGATTCTTGATCTTAAACCTTTTAAGTCAAACAATAGTTATTAAGTTCTGAAAGCTGTGAGAGTAAGTGTACCGTAACAATAACAAACACTGGCTGGTGCTGATGGATTGGCATGATGAGCCTTGCCAAAGATCAGCCTGCTTTCTTATGTGAATCGCAGCGTAGTACGTGTATTCAGTACACGACGTGTTGCATGCGACAGGTACAAGGGAGCAGCAGGGATGGGGCCGCAAGAATGCAACATCGTTGGAACGTGCACTGGTCGCGTCAGGCGATTGACCGGAAGCAGACCCAATCACCGGGGATCACTCTTTACCACGGTGACATCGATGGACAGCCCCGTCACACGACCTGGCTCACTCACAGCGGTCCCTGAGTCTGCCAAACAGGACACTACAGTAGAGTTGCTGCCCCTTAGCGATAATGAGAGACAGTGTCAGTCACCACAAGGCAGCTGCAGTGACAACAGAAACAGCGTGCCTTCCAACCACAAGAGCACGACTCTCCTCTAAACCAAACACCTTGCTCCGTTTCACTTACGTTCATACATCAGTGGTTTTATATGAAAGTAAATTAATAGTTACCAGTACTTGAACTTTAGGGTTTAATGGTTTAGTGGTACGCTGTTGCAGTGCATGGCCAGCTGGACTGCACATGACTGATATTGGTTAGACTGAAGGAATGTAAAGTTTGTCCAAGTACAGACTTGCGGGAGCAGACGAATAAAGCTCCATGCATTATACACATCAGCAGCAACTGAAAGTGAGTGATGAGTTTCCCACTTACACCACTTTGATGATGTGCCAAATGTTGGGACCAAACCGAGTTTAATACTAACCACTGATGTTTCCGGACATCTTTATGCAGGAGACGTTTGATGTATTTAGTGAGTGTTTTTCACCCTTTCAGTTTGATATGAAAACCAGATACAAAAGAGCATTCATTCTGTAGTCAGATACCAGTTTGAGACTGTCAGGGACCCAGTGTTCATCAGTTTACCTACCTATCCTCCTGTTTAACAGACATGATAAGAATAGTTCTTTGTGTTAAATAACTAATTAACTTGGGTTTGATTGACTTATCTGTTAGATATGTGTAACTTTCTTGTGTTATTTTATTTAGTCATTTAACTCTGTTATTATTGTTGGCTGCACTTTGGGTCCCAGCTCCTTAGCCCCAGAAGGAAGGCAGAAACTGTGATGTGTGCCAAAGAGAAGGAAATATATACAACTTCAGAATGAAATTATCGACCTAGTTCTCCTTTACTCTGCTTGTGAAGTCTACATGCCGATTTCCTTTAGTGTTTTGTCGGGCATCGCCAGATGGGAATTTAATTTACTTCTGTCCATGTCAAAGAGCACTAGCTGTTAGTCATGGGTTTCTCACCATGGAGGTGGCTAGTTTAAAGTGCTTTCAGGGCAGATAACTGCTGGGTACACCACATTAAGCAATGGCCTGCTGATTGACTGTTGTGCACTAAATAAAGTGCATGTTGCTGGGTTATCTTATGACCTTGCTAAAGCATTTCATTGTGTAAGTCATGAATTATTACTACCAAAACCAAATTTTTATGGAATTCGAAATATAGCCGATCAATGGCTTAAATCATACCTTCAGGGCAGAAAGCGTGTTAACTTATGAGGCATTGAATCTTCGGGTTCTATTACCAAATGGCTTAACCCAAAAATGTTTTCTTCAATTATAAACTAAACAACTAATAACGTTTGTGTTTTTATTCTGCTTGTTTGAATATTAATCATTACGATTTAAAAACGTACCAATAATGTGGATGCAAATGTAAAATAAGGTATAGCTACGTAACTACCAACTACATTTTCTTTCACCAGAAAGGTAAACAATGGCATCGCACCATACCCGACTGCCAACATTGGTTGCTACCAGAGATACCAACATACAGAGCAGTACAGCAACTTGCTCTGCTTTAAAATAATACAAATTCAATCAGATTTAGTGCATCGCTGCAATGAACAAGACCTAGAATACTGTGTTGTGCAAGTGGAATCTAAATTCTCCAACATATATGTCCTACCTATACAGGCTTATTCATAATTCCCTAACACATTACAAAAAATCGCTAGACTTGAATGGCGCAATGGATGGTAACATAGGACAATTGTGAACAACGTGACTGTTTTCAAAACTGCAGAAACAATATATTTGCTAGATTGAACAAATTGATTAAAACGAATAAACTCACATCACATAATCATAAAACGTTGTATACCATGCAGCGTTATCGAAATATATAAAATCATGTATAAAAACAAAACTGTTTAATTCCTTAGTTAAGTTATATTCAGTGGTAACTACCGAGAGATGGCACCTGTGTAATTGTAGTAATTTTCTGTGCCTGGATTAATCTCTGAATAATAGTAAGATGGTGGCATGAAATTGCTTATATAAAACTATGGCCGAACAAACTAGGGCTGCAACACCGGCGGAATCAACAGTAACCTTAGTGGAAAGTGAAGATGTTCTGCATCAGGTGAATATGTTATTTATATTTAAACCTATAGGTTTGTATGGGATTTAAATTTAATCAATGAGAAAGCCATTCTCATAAAGTGTAAAGGTGGCGACTGACTTGTAACATTTACTCGTAATGTAACATTCGCGGCGAGCATGTTACATTACACCACAACTGGTGAGGCGCATCGAATGCTCGTTTTGAACGCTCGGCTCGACTGTGCTCATGTGTGCTCCATTCATTTCATTCAATATGTCGGACGTGGAGGTTGTGTTATCTTTGTTTCATTTAATACGCTACTCTTATCTAAAGAACTCGTGAATGCTCGTTACGACGCCGCTCGACTGACTGACTGACTTGTAATGTAACACTCAAAGGGATTCGCGAAAAAACCGACAACACGATGGAGCGCCCGCGAGCGTGAGCAGCTCGCATCGAGCGGCTCCGTTCGCTGTCTTCACTTGTGTAATGCTCGATTTGTAACACGTTACATTACAGGCAAATGTTACAAGTCAGTCGCCACCTTAAGAGGTACATATCAAGTCTAATGATACTCTTCGTAAAGATAAAAATTTCTGTAGGCCTGTAAGAAAATTTGCCTTTGAGATAAATTAATGTGATTGTTCCTAACTTAAATGTCGCCACTTGTTCACACACTTTTAACCGTTTTTCAGGTGTTGGTTTTTCTGAAATTCGTTTTGAACCAAAACGATCATCATGTTTTCAATTTGTACAAAAGTTAAGGCATTAGGTCTTCCATTTGATCGGTGATAAAATACAGTACAAAAATAAAATAATCCACTAATTGAATGTTAAGGTCTTTAAAATAATGGGTCACAACATGGTGATGTAATGTTGCTGTTATTTGTGGATTAATGTGTAGTAGTAGTAGTAACAGTAACAAACACTTGTCTTCATCAGCTGCATTGTCCAAGCCCCTGCACTTGTCATGCTTTGTAGCTGATGTCCATTGAATTTACAGATGTGTTGCAAGCACACCTTTTTGATGCTGTCCTCAAGGGTGCATTATTTCCTGGCCTTGTCACAGTGCAGTAACAGCTGAACTTTACCATATTATAGAATCTCTAAAATTTCTGAAGTTTTTTAGTTTGAAATTAATGAGTTCTCTCTTTTTGGTTTAGTGATCAAACTCTGTTTCTCATTACATTTCAGGACGTCCGTACTGTGAGGCTAAGGCTCAGGAAGCCTGAGCCAAAAAAGAAAGTGCAATGGCAGTCAGGAACAGTTGATAATGAACACCTGAATAAGAAGAAATCAAAATGTGAGCATCTGTTACATACTTTTATTTGAGTAATAATAGTAGTAATAGTAAACCAGTTGCTGTGTTATGATTTTCCATGAAGAAACATTTGTTTCCCTTACCAGCACCCGTTTTTCTCGAGTCCCTTGCATGCCGGTGTTCAAGTCAAGTTATTTCCCCACCTCTTTGAAATGAAAGAAACTTAACAGAATTAAAAATAACATTCTATATTTTTCCTGGAATGATTGCATCTTGGGAGAACATTCTAATGTAAGTTTGTGGATAAGTGATTCATCTTCCAGTCATACAGCATCTTTGTAGGGTGTGTTCATGAAAGCTTTAATTTTGGAAGTTAAGCATGTGTTGACATACTGGCAAACAGATTAAAATCTCAGTGATACAGCATCACTTTAGGATGAATTTCTGAATGCCACAACTTTAAATATTTAAATTTCCCAGTTTCAGAAACTTGTGTTTTATTTATGGCACAGAGTATAATAGTAATTATGTTTTACCATTTTATACTTGAGACACTTTGATAAATATCATGAACAATACACAGGCTCTAGGTATCTGATCATCTGTAAGACATGTCTTATTGGGTTTCCTATATACATTGTGCAGAAATAGATGTGTTAGTAATAATTTTGAACATGTAACCTAAAGTCAGCTGTTTACTTGTACTTTGTTTAGGCTGCTGTCAGTATGAAAAACCTCATGCATTTGATGAGAGTTCATCATCTTCAGAAGAGGAATGTGAGAATTGTCATGGCCATGTTGAAAGGAAGAAAAAGAAGAGTAAAGAACCCCCAGGATCCACAGAGGCTTCAGCAGAACTCAGAACTTGGTGAGTTAAAAATGTTAATGTATGTTGTATGTCACTTTTGATAGTAATTTATTTGTTTTATAAATGCACTTTAACAGAGTATATTGTAGTTCCTGGATTGGACAGATTAGCTCATTGACATCAGGCCTGAAGATGCAAGATAGATATACGACTGTAAGACTACATAGTGCAACAACTGAGAAGACCATGATCTGAACACATTTCATTGTATTTCTGCACTTATCATAATCATAGAATCAGAATTGTTTTGCTTGATTTTGCCAAGCTAATTATGAATTTGAAAATAGTTTGGAGCGATAGCTTGCCTGTATAATGTAAACCAGTGGAATTACCAACACAGGAATTAAGGCAGCAAGCTGAAAATTACTGCTGCAGAGAAATAATGTTTATGCTTCCTTATCTGAAACCCCTTTGATCACTTTGCCTTTTACTTCTAATGGACATGGAACACAATTTTGTGTCCCTGCATTAATTATGTTGATTGTATTTTTAGATCATTTCCCATTGTAGTGTATCTATTGGCAATTTCACATGGTTGTAACTCCAAAATAAGGATATGTAAAATATGGGAGGTGGTCTGAAAATGAGATTGAGATCTTGTAGTGAAATCGTAATCTATAATCTTTGTGATATCAACTTTATCAGCATAAACTCAGGTTGTTACTGTTTTATCCTCCGTGAACTGTTCGGTAAATACAGAATGATGTTGAAATCTTTCCAGGCTGAAGGCATTTCACCATAATATTCTGACATTCAGTGGAGCAGTTCATGTTAATATTTCTAATCATAATGGCAAGTGACTGCCATATTCTCTATTTATGTAAGCTCCATATATAGTACTATGAGAACTGTGAGGGCATTTTAGACACTTTCACATCTGAAAGTTGCTAAGCGCTGCTTTTAGGTTCACCCTGTCTGTTGTTCATAACTTGATAATGACTGAAATGTTATGTTGGCGAGTCACACTGAAAGTTTTTCATGCAGTGCGGTTCTTGTTAAAATCAGACGACAACAGTTGGCAGTTTACATGAAGACCCATGTGCATTTCTGCACATGGAAGTGACGGTTGAGAATCCGCAGGTTGCCTTCTATTCAGCTTATGTCTTGTTTGGTGGAACCAAATCAAGCCTTTGTTGCCATGGTTACCTTCAATCCAGACAGTTCTGACATTACTGCAGGCCACTGGACAAATTTTGTAAACGTGTTATAATCGTTATCCTGTGTGTGCATGTCGTATGTTTTTAAATATCTCCAAGATAACTTTTGTATATCTGCCATTAATTGTGTCTATTTGTAATGTCAAACAAGATTATTTTTTATATGAATCAGTCTTTGAGGATATCACATACGATTGTGTAAATGAAAGTGACTAAGTTATAAGACCATTTAGGTGCATCTCCATTAGTACCGAATACTAACGAGGCCCACGTATCATGTTCAGGGATAGCTGTAGTCTCATTTGATTGGTACTGGAGTTGAGACGTGTCAGTAAAATATATATGTGAGATGTAACTCAGCTATTTCAATGAAAAGTATGATTTTCTTTTCTTTTACAGAGGCTTCAACACCAAATTAAATGTTCTTCCTTATTTGATGAGAAAACTACTTGGTCATGCCATGTAATATGCATATCGTTATTGTAATATTTTATGGTTAAAGTTAATTAGACAGGTCTTAAGTCGATGTTCAAACATAAGGCGTTTTATACATGTAAAGAAAATTACATTTAATTTGATTTTGTTTTAATGTGACTGCATTGGTGTTATACCTGAGATAATGGTACTACTCAAGTGATGCACCAAATAATATCTGTGTAAAGTACGAGACATATAATATGAATGAATTGTTGTTATTCATAATTAGAAACTGAGGTTACTGGAAAAGTTTGAATTACTATTTCGCCCTCTCTCACCAAACATACAGAAAGGTTTATGGCTACTTATAAGAAATTGTTTCCTATTTAAATGCACATTTCGTGTCCATGTATTCACGTTTACCCTTTTTTCATCAAGGTAGGGAAGGGGTGAGGGGGCAGAGTTACACGTGTCCTCAGACCTCTGCATTGGTCGAAGGTGAGTAGTCACTTCAAATAGCTTTTCCAGTAGGAACAGAAATGGGTGCAGTTGTGATGAGGAAAGTTCACAGTTTTCCTGGCATAGATGAAATCCCTAACCAGGCACCTTAGTTTCTGAGCTGTTGTGATGTATGTGGCGTGTACATGAACTGTATTATGTGGTGTGTCACTTGAGTTGTCTCCTCACTTTGTAGGTGACATGGTAGTGAATAAGTTCACTGGTCTACATTTGGATTCTTAATTTATATATGACACATGCCCTGAGTCCTTTCTTCTAGCAGGAAGATCTGTTTTATTAGCACAGGTTAATTATATTATATGAATCATTGGGGATCATTGCACATTACATTGTAGTAAAGCCTCATTCAGTCCAAGGAAAATTTATAAATACATTCCATAACTTTCTCTCCCAGAAACAAGTCCTTTGATTTTGTATTGTGATCGGACATCCATTTACCAAGTTTTACTCTGCTAGATTGTACTGTCAGCTTGATGACCTTTGTATGCCTGTCTCCCTCAACATTATAGTTGTGATTGAACTTCTCTGCACATTTAATATCAGTTCTGGTACGTGTTGAATGTATTTATGATTAGTTAATTTTGCAGCGTGGTATGTGAATAAGTGCAGTCTCTGTTATACATATATACCAAGTATTCTGTCGATATTTTACATTGTAATGACACTGTATGTAGAAGGAAGAAATGCACTCGGTAACTGCCATTAGGCTGGTACGCAATACAGAACATTGATCATTCTATTTTTATCATCGGAATACATTTAAGAATTTGTTTCTAGATCCTAATTTAATAATTGCTTAGCCCTTCAAACTCAGAAATGTAGTCTTAGTGAAGCTGTCATTCTAACATCTGTGTTAGAGAATTTTATTTGGGCATTGGCTGTAGTTTGTTTTATAAAGTACATGCTGATAAAATGTGTAATTGGTATTATATACTCTAAAAGGACAGAATAATGATCCATCGGCTACATTGGCCACCTTGTGTCTAGAAAAAGTTGATGAGTTAACTTACTACAGCCTGTTGGTAGTTTTTGCCAATTATCGCACAGATTTGCTTTTTAAGGGGTGAATCAGTACATGTGGATGACTATATTGACAAATGTAAAACAGACTAAAAATGTTCAAAAAAAAAGACCTCGATATGTATGAATTAAGTAAATGAGATGATCTAGTTGGTCTTGGCTCTTGCTGCTGTGTTGATTGAAATTTAGTTTGGAGTGCCATTTTCCTTTATGGTAGTTTTGAAGATTTAATAATAAGCTTGAATTGTGAAGTAATCATTGTTTCAGTAGATCAGTGACAATTTGCAGAACTGAAGACATCTGACTAAAATGATGAGCTATTTGTAAGAAGGTGGATAAGCATAATGTAAAGCAGTTGTTGTTAAATGTGTTGTTCAGTGAGGTTAGAGTTTGAAGCCACATTTAGTTCACAGGAATTTGTAATGTGATGTGGGTATTACAAATCAGTAATAGTTCTGTTCCTGTATGCCACATTGGTTTCATTTCAAAATGTTGACTAAGGATTGTCATTAATGTTTCCTTAAAAAGTCCAGCATTCACTGCCATGTAAGAGAGATGGTACTCCTTCTGAGATTTATTACGCAGTGTGCAGTTAATTGTTCCTCATAAATAATTGAACCTTTTATGCAGATATTCCACATTACTGTAAGAAAAGGAAGCATTCAAATGAGCTGCTACATCACAAACAGGAGGATACTGTTCCCTTGTAAGGCATTCCTATGCAGAATGATCACAGCCCAAACTTCTGTACAGAAGTGTTAAGAATTAACAGTACCTGTTATAAAAATGACATATTTTTGCAAAAACGTGTTTTTAAATTAATTTAGTGTTTTTCCTTGATGTCTGTACATGGGTGGGGAGGACAATATTAAGTTTGAACTTAAATAAATGGGGTGTGGACTGGCACGTTTATACACAGTAATGAACCTTTGGGTTAGAAATTTCTTGACTAGCTGAGTGACAATCAGCTTCCCAAGAAAGACTCTGTTTCATGAGTTACATTTTTTGTTCACCTCATTATTCATTATATATTTTTTTCCCCTGTGTTGTAATTTTAAATTACACTGAATTTTTCACTTGGTCATCAGCCCTCAGGAAAGGTTGTAATTCAGAAGAAAAGTGTCATCTGCCTGCCCATACTTAACTTAGTGAAGACTCCATAAGAAGTTCTAAATCGTCAGTTCACGAAAGCAAGTACCTGTGGAAAGTGTCAAGCCTCAAGTAGCTGAGGAAGGCAACAGTTTCCAAGCACCATCCCTCCTTCCCAGCTTCATAATCATCAGCGTGTGGAAGTATGCAAAATTACAACTTGAAGGTGAGTTGCTGGCATTACATTCTGTTCCCATTACTTCCATGAAAATTATGGAGATTGCATGGTAAGACAAGGATGTATAATTTTTCTAATGGACAATTTAATCTAAAAATATGCAGTTGGTTGTTACTTATGTCACTGTATTTGCTACCATCTGAACTGAGACCAGCCAATACCGAAGTTCCTGTTGTGTAGATTTGCAGCTTATGAGTGGTCAGAGATATGCTGTCATTTCAGTTATGTTTTTCAGCATAAAACATGCTTTTAATTATCTGCCATCATGTTTAGACAGTCTTGTTGTTTAATATAATGCTTTAATTAGGTCAAAGCTAGAGTATGCCTTGGTCATATAACAGTAATTCATGTAGTTACGGGATCTCGTCAGTTGTCCTCGGCAAACTAAAAAGTAGACGGAAGTCATGTGGTTGTAATGTTACTTTCAATTTTTATACAAATTATCATAATGAATATGATCTCCTTGGAAACCTGCAGTATATTATTGATCATAAGAAATTAAACAGCGCAGTATCCGAGTGCTTTCAGTCTTTCATTCTAAGTATCATGAAAATCAGTTTGTGGGGAAATTCTTGAATTTCTGCCTGTCACTTTTCACAGAGTCTCTTCACTCAAAGAAGATGTTTCAGACCAGTGTAGCCATCATTAGGTTTGGTTCCCTGCTTCTGTATCACTGCACTAAGGATTTCCTCCCCTGTGTCCAGAAATAATGATGATACTAAAACATTTATAATTTTGTTACTTTGGTTAAAAGTTACAACGATTATCAAAATGCTTTTTAAATTGTTCTTAGCTTAGCCTGGTGAGTGTCATTGTGTTTCCTTCGAGTTGCAAGTGTTGAGGCGTGTCGTTCAGAATGATGTGGGATATGGTTCATGTTTGGGGAATACAGAAATATTGGTTGAAACATACAAAACTGCATTTTCATATACAGTTTATTGTTATTCTTAATGCGGAAGATAACGTGGAAAACGGGCAGCGTCACCAAATCGATGATACCTCGTTCAACGTGCTTCTAACATATTAATAACCACCTAGCACACATGTATTTTTGACCTGTCCCTTGCATTACATTTGCCATTCTTAAAATAAACAGGATGTTAATGCACAAGCATACTTCCTGCATGTGAACGGAACTGATGACTTAGACAGTTTTCTGCAGTTTGTAATATCTGTAAATTAGGTGCCATTAATGAGTAACTACACAGAAATGCTACTTCAAGGTAACACCTGAAGCGATAACAAAGAACATCAAAATGTGAATGGTATATGCATCAGTGATTACTAATTTCACATTTAAAAATCCTCTCATTGTTTCTGATGCCATGCTGTTTACTTTAACCTTTGCAAGAAGCACTCTAACGAACTGCAAGATGTCGCAATACTTTCCTCTTCAGCTGTAAACTTGTGACAAACATACAGTTGACAGAAATGCGTGTACCTGGCATTAATAGTGTAAAAATGTAATGTTCTCCTATAATATCATTCACTTGCACTTAATTAATGAATACCTCATGCTATACATTTGTTAGTGATTTCACAAATTACATTTCCTGCCAGTTAATTAATGTTTTACCGTGAACCACGCAGGCAGGATTTAGCTTCACTTTCTGCTTCTGAACCCTTTGGGTATAGCTCATCTCTCAAATAATTGGAATTTCAGGCACATATATGAACAGACAGTACTTACTGTGAAGTATCATGATTAATGGAAATGTACTTTCATTTTCTTTTGTTACATCAGCATCCTGCATCATAATTTTATAGTCAAAATGTTATTCTTATCGTCTCATTGACTTCACAATATTTCAATAAGGTATTCGTATTCTGTATTCTCTCAACGCACCGATGCTGAATTTTTACCATGAATAATATATCATTCAGCGTAAACATGGTATGGAGTAATAAAGTCTTGTTACTGGATGACAGCAACACTGTCCCAGAATGAATGACATTTTAAGAATAGGCATCAGATTTTTAGGTTTCTAATTTTCATCCCGTTTGACTCTTAAACAGCAACAAGTGAGGAGGAGCCATTACCAGTAACCCCGGGTTAATCAAGGCCACATACCTTGATGAGAGAACCATTGCATTTGAGGAATAATGTTTTATGTTATCATACATCCAGTTTCATATTATCAAATTTTAACCTAACTGAAAATAAATACAATTAGTCATATACTTACAAGAACAAATGTTCCATTTTACATCAAAAACTATTTTCTTCAAGACAATATATGAGTAGGTATCAGTTTTTAAACTGTATTCATTACTCGGCCTAAAGGAGGGATGTTTGATCTGTGGCTGCATCTTGTTTTGCGCCTTACTTCCATTCCCCTAGTTGCTTTCCTCAAGTCTCAGTTCTTTAACTTTGCCTTTGGATCTCCATACCTTCACTGTATAGTCATCAGAAGTGGTAACGAGCATCTCAGGATCGTGAGGGTTGAACGCTACTGAGTTGACAACATCAATATGTGGGAATTTGGCAAGACATACTCCATAGTGACGATCCCAGAGATATCCATGTTTGTCTTCTGCTCCACTAAAGAACATGCAACGTAAAAATACATTGTTTGTGAAGATCCCTCCTCCCCTACATAGCTATTAAATGTAGTTTTTTGTCTCATTTCCAGGCAACTGATCGTAAAGGTGAATGTCTGAGACAGCACAGTGTGAGAATGTCACTTTTGTGCTGAGTTACGTAACCATAGGTAACCCAAATACCTGGCATTCTTCTTCCACTGTCACATCTGTGGACCTGGTATTTTGACCAATAGGAAATTATCCTTATCTTAGATTACATTTAAAATTCATCACTGTACCTTGCGACATATTCGTTGCATACATCTAAGAAGATGAAGAAACATTCGTTGGTTGGAGTGTATGCCTTGTGGGCCCGGAGCATTGTTCCTACTTCCTTGAGTGTAACCAGATCGATGACATGGATATCAATCTCCTGAGCAATAGGGGGTGGGTCAAGAGGATTTTTTATCATGTAACCTCTTGGCCACGGACGACTATTTACATACAGGTACCTGTTTTGTGAACACAGTGTACATATGTTACAGTAATTATGCACCATATCTGTTAAAAGGCATGCATAATACTTTTCCATATCTTTCTTTTGATCAGTAATGTTAATGTACTACATGTTACCACTTCCAAAAATATACTTCTACAAACGTCCTCTAATAAAATATACTGACGCTGCAGAGACTGGTGAAGTGAGCAGGGACTGTGAAATTAGAGGCAAATGCTGCCTGTTGTGACAGTCCACATCACACCCAGAATTGTGTGATGCTCTGGCACTAGGGTCCAAGCAAATAAAAATTTGATGTGACATCAAACATTTTAACTAAATTTATTCTTAACTAAAGATCACACCATACAGACATACAGGGTGTGGAAGTATAGCTTCACGCATTTTTCATCTTCGCACTAGACAGAGGTGATCACAATCTAATCAGCCTTCAACTGACCCTAACTCATTAAAGAGAGAAATGAAAATAATAAGAGCCTGTGCCACAAAATTAGTCAAAAGACCCCAACATTTTTGTGTGTTTATCAGAAGAATATTCAGAAAGCATCAACATACCTGTGATCTGGAGAAAGTCCCATGCCTACAATATGACCGTGAAGGTCGATGAGATGATCAACTTTGTCAAACTTGTTCGCAACTTCTTCATATACCAACCAGTTGGGCTCTGGATGTGGAAGTCCAGCAT
>NW_019060031.1:79107-104819 GCF_000696155.1 Zootermopsis nevadensis
TTCCCGAAGAGACGGCCCTGGATCCAGCTTACAAGGGAAAGACACGGACTTGATGCGTTTAAACCCTATTTGATGTGGGGTGTATGTCTTAGAGCCTGTGGTGAATATGAGGTACTTCTCAGCGTGTTCAGACAGATCATCACTTTCACTTGCACATTCTTCAGTCTCCATCGACGTATCTGACACGCCAGAACTCCCTTCATCAAGCTCAGCATCATCTAAGTGATAACAAAAAATTATTTCATCCATAAAATAAGTCTTCATTCTAGTTTGTGTGACAGCTAGAGTTTTTCAGAATCAAACCATGATACACTTTTGTTTCTAAAGTTCAGTTTCCCTCACTTCAATTTTGACAACAGTGTAACAAGGACTGTTTCATATATGTAATGCACTTTGTAATATATCTTTGTAACTGACTGACATTGTTTTGCTTGTCAATTGTTTCCCCCCCCCCTTTATTTTCTGACAAACTGTACGTGGCAGAGTGAGCATCACAATTAGCACACATTCCTCACCACTGCTGGGAAGCAGACCCCAGTTTCTTTGTTTCATACCGAGTATCTGTTATACCTGGGACAAGGCTGTGGTTGTCTTCACTGTCACTGTTCTCAGAAACACTATCTGGAGGACTTTCTCCCTTGCCTTGTGTTTCCACCTGGCGGTATTCAGCATTGTATTGAATGGGGCACGCATAATCTGTTCCATCACCTAAGCGACGCCAGTTTAAGAATGCACTCTCAAGTGTGCTGCACCTGAAAATTATTACATACTGGTAAAGAAGTGCTGTTCTTATGTCAAACATTAAGAACCATCCTACATGCTTTTCTGATTGTGGTAAAACTCAGAAATAAAATTTGTTCCGTAGTAATTTCTTGTATTTATATTCTGGAGTGTACTGAGGAGCAGAGGAACAACTGCTCTCATCTTCTAAGAAGCCCTGTCTTTACACCCTTAGACATACATGAATACAATTATAATGAATGTATCATACAGATGTAACTATTTGTTCAGCAGTGGGTGTAATGAGAAATTTTAGGTCTTATTTTCTGCCCTGTTTGGAATTGATTATGTGTGAAAGAAATCCCAAATGTATGGAAAACCCGAAGTTCCAGAAACTGTTTCTTGTGGTACTGGTCCTGTATGACAGCAGATAGATCTCAAAATTCAGTTGCATAATATATACAATTGGGAATATAGAATCCACTGGGTAAACGTAACAGAAGTCAATCCTGAACCATACCCAATCATATCACATCACTCACAAAATCCATTTTCCTTAAAATTACAACCCAGAAGACAGCCATCGTAAGACTCACCACTGTGAAAACCTCAAATCCTACTCCCAAAATATTTTTCAAATTGCATTGTACCTCTGTAAAATAATTACCTTAAAATGTGCCAAGGAAGACAGATACAGCATACCCCATTAGCTCACTTTTGAACAACATTAATCTTCAATAATATGGGCATACCCCATTAGCTCACTTTTGAACAGCGTATTTCCCATTTAAAGGAATTTCATTTGAGGCATTTTCGCTGAACAACTGGCAAAGTTCACACCACCCAAATGCTCAGTGTTGTGTACATACACTGTAATGCAGTGTGAATTATTTTTGCTTATTATATACCTAGCGTCATTGAGCACAGTGTTCAGTGACACTGGGGAGAGTTAAGGGAAGCTGTTAATTCGCAGAAGTGTCTCCTGTGATATATTCTTAGGAAAATATACTTTTGTTTAAAATTACATGTTTCAGTTCCTAATTAGCCACACTAAGTGAGGGATGCCTGTCCTTATATTACATACTGAAGTCTAGATGAGACTGCATAGAATACTTCAGGTGTTACTTCATCCTCTGCTGCAGCAGGTTCTCTTGAAGAAGTTGGTAAGACATAACCTGATGTTGATGGATTATTTATCTCCCTGTGGGATGGAGGATTTCCTCGTTCACAGCTGCCCAGTCCCTTGCCTGATTGGGCTTCAGCTCCACTAGGAATAGCATCTAGTTCTGGTGGTGATGGAGCCAAACAGTTGGCAATCATAACAGCCCGGATAGAACTGGCATTGCAGTTGTAGAACTTGTACAGCTGATCCATTATAGGTACCAGTTCTGATTCTGATTCCTGGGATGCTTTATTCAGCCACAGAATAGAAGTGCTGACAAGATGTGCAAGCCAGTGGAGATCACCAGACAACAGGTGATGATCACTGTACCAAGTTCCAAAGATGTCATATGGCTTGTTCATTACTCTGCATTGCAAGTTAAAGCCAGCTGAAGAAAATACGAGCCCTTGTCAGTTATTATGACACGTAACAACAGTGTTCCCCAAACAATTACCCAAAAAGGATTAAAAATATTCTTAGACTGTTGAAAAGTTACAAACAGAACATGTTAGTATTTATGCAATTTGTATCCATATAATTTATGAAAGTTCTTTTTTATTACTTATAATTGTGTTCTAAGACAAGAAAACTAGTAGAAAATAAATAAAAGTTCCTTATTTAAAATGCATTTTTAAAAGATATAATGTTTAATTTATATACATTTCAAATTGCACTTCACTTTGCTCAAAATATATTGGAAACAACCTTAACTAGACTATTTTTGCAAGGGTTTTTGGAACAAAATGTTACTTGAATACTTCCGAGGGGAAATTCCAAGAAACTATTGCCACTGAACTTTTCATTCAGAACCTCTTGTCTCATCAGGTGGAACCCCATAGTTCTGAGACATACAGTTTGGGAAACACTGCAAAATATATGTTTGTTACAGGTCCTTTTAATTTACTTATGCTATAAGAATAAAATGCAGCCTCCATGTTTCATGGAAACTGAAGTCTTGTTAAGTTTCATTAAACTGTGCAGTAATTCATGCTGTGTGATACTTTGTCTTGATATAAATTTCATATTCAGTAAGATTACACTCCTGGTGCATATGCACATGGGCCAGTCACAGTGTCTGCATGGTCTGAGGTGGTATATTGACCACTGATCATGGGTGTGATTCTCAAGGCATGAATATATGTCCATATTTTTCTGTGTTGTGCTGTCTCGTGTAGGTAGAGGTCTTATGACAAAAAGTCCTAGCGATTGTCTAAAAATTTATTTGAAAGTTGGTAATTAACAGGATAAGGCTCCCAGTGGGCTGTAGTGTCAAATATGATGTCATGCACACTGTGCACTATTATCTTTTCAAAACACAATTGATTCACTATCAATCCAGGCAAGGGCCACACCAGAGAAGCCCCAACCGAACATCGAGATCGTCATATGTCTGCACATATCTCTGGGTGTGAAGTAGAGAAGTAGATTGGCAATCTGTGTCATGTGTGGGCCAGAATTCAGTTTTGTTAGTAAATTTTAGTAAAATCCTTTAGAGTAGAGACACCATTGCTAAAACATTTGACATTAAACTGAATGGCATGTGGCCACACAGGTTTACGGAGTGACAACTCGTCTGCTTTCATGGTCACTCTTTGCGTGTGAACGTTGTTATAGACCACTGTGCAAGTGACTCGTGCATCGTTTATACTCGCTCTGCTACAAAATGTGTCTTTGAGTAATTAGTTCCTGAACATTTTCTATTGCACTAAGAAAGGGATGCTTACCTTGCAGACTGAAGACTGCTATTTCTCCTGAGGTGCTATGTGGTGTCCCAAAGTGAACCCCAGACACCAACAGCAGTGTGTCAGATTGATTGAACTGTGAAAATTGTGTGTATTTCCAGCTGAAAGTCTTCATGTCATGATAATACTTGATACTGGCTGGATAGCTGGAGTCCCACACCTGCAGATTGCCAAGACTGTATGCGTCTGTATATGTATGGGAACAGAGCAGCACGCATTTCACTTTTGTGCCACACTACAAGCCTGTTTATGTTTTCAAGAGCATGCCCTGAGCCTATAAAGCCATTCTTATAGTGAGGGAAGAAGTAAAAACTGTCATGTGTTAAAGAAACTGTTGTAATTGTTCTTTTATAAAAATAATTCCTTCATCTAATTCTTATAATATTATTGGTAATATTCCTATCTTGTTATTATTACAGTTCCAAACCAATCCAAAGTACTTCCCTCCAAATAATCTTGATTGTGCTAAGCAGTTATGAGAATGTTATGTCAAAAAGAACCAAAGTGATGAGAAAACTGCTGAGACAAAGAACTACTGTTGGTGAGTATGTAATTTGAGAGGGAGGTTAATGCATTCCTTATTCCTCCTTTTTACATTTGGTCATAGCCTTCTGATAGCAAACAAAATTATATATCACACATCCCTGAATGAGGAATGGGATACAGTGTGAAAGCTGAAGCTATCTGCAGGATAGTATACCAAACTCAGCACAGAAAACTAAGAATATGTACATCTTTCTTTTCAAAATATTTCTTATACATAGGCTCTTTTCTCAAGGAAATGCCAACACAACTTTACCAGAACATATCCATCTTTTGAACAGGTTGCAAACATCTTTCCATTGTGAGCAAAGCTGACATGAAGAACCTGATGTGAATGTTCCTTCAGTACTTCAGTCTGGACGACAGGCGTGTGGTAAGAAAGCCGCTTGTATTCAGCCAACCATGATGTCTTGCCTGCAGGTAAAATACAATACCAGGAAAGTTCCTGCATGGGAAAAGAGTGACTCACAAAAACACAGTTTCATATGTGACTGCTAAACTTTTAAAATTAAATTTTCAAAATTTTACAGGTGCATAATCCATTTGGGGCAGGAATGAACAAGTGACTTATGTTTTTATCACATCACTGTTCATGGGCCAGATTAAATTAAACTGAAAGACCCATAAAGAATTGTTATGTATAAAAAATCATGTTGGCAGTACCAAACCATTAATACAGGTTGATAGTTTCTATAGCCTACCTTGAAAAACTATTCAATTCCTGAATATGACCTCTTTATGATACTTAGTCCTTACCACAGGAGAGCATTTACATATATAATGATTGCATATTAATGGAGCAGTAACTTGACTCTTAATAAGAGAACGAGATTTTGCACCACAGTATGAAGTTGTTTCTCGGCTCTACAACCCTGTTGTGGGTTTTCGAAGGTGTCTTCGTCGTGAAGTAGTGAATGACCAGCCCACTGACTCTGTACAATTTCTACTCAATCCTGATTGGACTGCCAGAGACAGTATGAAGCAACCTGACTAAAAAATCAAATGCAGAATCTATGCTTGACAAACTCTATAGAAGTAGAGAACTTAATGTAAATAAAGTGAAACCCCAAAAACACTTTTTAAACATTACTTACCTGGAGCAATCTTTATAGATGGATCAATTTTGAAATTATAGTAAAACAGATCTTTCCACAGAAACTCGTCATAACTAACACGTAACCAGGATCTGCATGTCAGTCCAACATCTAGCAGCTCTCTTGCAGAGAGATATTGAAATATATGTAGAAGAATGGAATCTGGGAGGTAATACCAATTACTGTTTGTTTCATGCACTGTATCATCTGAGAAGTGAGAACCGTCCGAACTCTCCTCCTCAGAGTCCATATTATACACGTGTTGTTACTGGAAAAGAATTCAGAACATGCAGAAAGTTACACAGGAATTACAGTGAACATGATGTGTACATAGCTTCACACTGATCACAATATACAGAAGTTTAAAGAGCATCTTCTATCTCATTGCTTCTACTCCATAAAAGAATTCACCTCAAGCAAAAAATTCTCACCTATTATAAATTCATGAAGCAACAATGGCTATGCTTTCTTGTGTAATTATTTTTGTGGTAATACTGTAGCTGGCTGTAAATGACAGTCATAACTGTGTGATTTGTATTGTACTGGAAGCAAGTATTGTATTTGTGCTATGACATGTATTGCATTCTTGGCTCGGGCCTATGAAGGATCCATGGAATGTAAATTAATACTATACAAAAAGAAACTGCTGATAAAGTTACTGTTAAAATTCATATAATTGTATTGTATCGCTCCACATTGTGTTAATTCCTCGTAATGGTAAATTAACATCAAGAAGTTTCATTTAACATGAAGCAAATGAAAGTATCTGGTATTTAATCAGAAACTCAATTTTTAAATAAAATTATAAGTTAATCAAAGATATTACTCGTTACATAGTTTCAGTGTAGGTAGTTTGCAGATGAGACTGAATTTCTGCTCACTCACCCAGACTTTATTTTAGCAGGTTTTCAAGAGCCATTGACAACAATGAAACAGCTGATGTCCACCAGGTGATTTGTTGATTATTGCGGGATCGCCAACATACGTTAGTAATTTTAGTACTCGGTCATGAAAAAATATTTTATTGTGTTCTTAATATTCTCACGCTACATTGATAGGACGCGTTATAAACTGTGTTTGTAACACTTATTTTGATTTTATATTTCACTAATATACACGTTGTTTAATTTTGTTGTATTGGCATTCTGATATCTACATTTTATTGTTTTATGGGTATACAAACAAAATAAACTCATAAATGGCTGCTTTTAGCTTATGCATCTGGTAATGATCTCGAGTTTTACACGTAATTGATTTGCTGATTTAAAATGTATTTGAAATTCATAATTTCAACAAAAGGGTATTCTTTCACGTAAAGATGTTTGAAATCAAAATGGGCTTTATTTTTTAAAATTTCTTTGGTGTATTTTCTCAGTTATAATTTCGTTCATTTCTATGATACTGTCAGTACATCTTTGTTTATTATGCGTATGTAACCGTAGGCCACGTATTTCGGTCTATTCGTCAGCAATTCACATAATCTGTGGTCATACCGATTCGTCCTCTGAACTGTGATTGTGTTGTGTTTTTTGCTGCTAAGTCTTCTTTCCCTTGCTATAATTGTTTTTCAATTATACTCTTTCAGGTCTTGTAATTTCTGGTTTATATTTTAAAAATGTCATCTGTGATGTTTCATGTACAGTTTTGAATGGTAATGTACCTGTGTCATGCTGCTGTTATAAACTACATTTTTTAAATTTCCAGATTCACCTTTTAAGAGTGGCATGGGTACAAAAGAAAGACGTCTTTTACTTTTGTCCAGCTCCGTAGTGCATGGTTCAGAATATCTTCAACATGCAGCTGATGATATAAATAATTTCTTGAAGAAGTAAGTTCTGCTATTTGTTTTCGTTGTAATTGCATGTAATTAAAGGTGCCACTATCCTAAACACCACTTTAATTAATGTCGTATGTCCATATTAATATTTGTACTGTTGCATTTTCGTAGGTACCATGTTACACGTATCTTGTTTGTACCCTATGCATTACATGATTATGATGAGTACACAAACAAAGTTACAAGTGTCTTTGAGAAATGGGGTAAGTGATGCTTACATGTCATTTGATATTGTGCTGAACAGCAATTTTTAATTTCAATTAGGAGAATCTGCTCTTGAAGTGTATTTACAACACAGTGATCAGCCGTGATGGTCAAGTTATAAAGGTTTGTATTGGAACTAGTAACCCTAATGTCTAAATTCATTACACAGTGTGTCTCTTTCTTGTTGATATTAAAATAAGATGCAGTATCAGATTTCCAGCTTATGAGCCAGTAATTTAAAAGAAGTACCTACCTATGTAGTATAGAAAATATTGTAGTATGCCTGACCCATGAAATTCATATTGGAACACAAGGAGATGAAGGAAAAACAAGTCTCACTGCAGCATTATATTTCTTATTTGCAAAGCAACAGATTTATAACTGTGGTGAGTAGTGGCTAACTTTGTGCTTTTATGTACACTTAAATTTCCAGGATACAAGGTAAATAGTATCCACACATCAAAAGATCCTGTTCAAGCTGTAAAACAAGCAGAAACATTTTATGTGGGTGGTGGTAACACATTCCAACTTCTGAAGGCTTTATATGACTGGAACCTAATTGATCCAATCAGGAAAAGTGTATTAGAGGTACTGTTTATGATAATGTAACTTGTGAGATTGCTTTTACATTAATTTTGATACAAACTCCAAGCAGACAGTATTGGAATAATAACACATATCAGTACATCATTTCAACTTTCAGGAAGGTGTTCCATACATTGGAAGCAGTGCGGGCACTAATGTAGCAACTCCCAGTATTTGTACTACAAATGATATGCCTATCGTGTATCCACCGAGCTTCACGGCTCTTGGACTCATTCCTTTCAACATCAACCCCCACTATTTGGATGCCAGTCCTACAACCCACATGGGTGTGAGTATGAATGGAACTCCTTTATAATTCTGTGACAACTGCAAGTCAGAATTTAAAATATTTCTCATGGCATGTAGGGCTACATGTTGCTGTTCTCAACTCATCTTTACATGTTGATCTTCGCTGTATTTCTTCAGTGCTTCGTTGTGCAATTGAAGCCATAGCTAAATTTTCATTGAACAAATAGATGGTTATATACATGTTTGGTGCATCTTTATAATACTTTTGTGTTGGAATAATTTATGTTGGTTCTGATAACTATAAATAAAACCCAAATGTATGACAAGACTATAATGTTGCTTACATTTTCATTGTCACTTCTCTTATCTTCGTATTCTTAAGAGAGGTGTCAGCACTCACGAGGTTTCTCACTTGTTCAGTTTTCTGTTGTTGTTTCCCCCCCACCCGATGATGTATAGGGCTGATTAATAAGATGGTCACCCTGTTGTATTAGGGCTAGCGCACACGAGCGGTCTTTCTGCTGCAGCGATAAAACTACTGCAACTGCATAATCTTGTTGCCTGTTCACACGGACGGTGAAATAAACACATTGTCTGCGTTTTCTTTTGAGCTGGGAGCAGGGTTTTGTTGAGACTGTCGCTGTGTGCGCTTTGGTGCTAAGAGCAAGGGCAAAGTATAGAAAGAAATTTTGGGTACATCCACTTGATGACCAAAGATTGCTGAAAGGCCAGATCTGCGTATGTATTCAAAGAAATTCTTCGGATACTTTAGATTGAGTAGTAGCAGTTTCGACGAGTTGTTGTTCATGATTGGACCGTCTATTATCTACCAAAATAATGTAATGAGGTCTGTGCAGCCAGAAGAAAGATAGGCAGTAACTCTACGGTAAGAAGAAAAAGTTGTATATTCAATTCTCTTTATTCTTGTCACTGTACTCTGGCATGACTTTATTGTACAGTGCCGGCCTCTTCTCCACTTTGGCAATCCATCTCTCACTATCAAAAACTGTGGTGTCAATTTCCATTATGCATGTTATTGCCACCAAGATCGGGCAAACGCTGGTCGACCGTGCTGCCGTTTCACCGTTCGTGGGTGCACACAGGTATGTTTCTTTGTGTTCCATTGCCACCGCCAGCCACACCGCATCAAAAATAAAGCATGTTGCAGCAGGAAAACTGCAACGGTAAAACTACCACACGTGAGCTTGCTTCCTACTGAAACGTGTTCCATCAATGCGGCAGAAAAACCGCTGGTGGGCGCAGGGTCTTAGAGTCCTTGTAAGTTGTCTAAGAGTTTCATTTGGCACAGTGCTTGACTTCATAATCATGGACTGAGCTTCATTTCTGCCATGGATAGTATCTCAGAATAGGATGCTTAGGTTTACTGACTGAAATTTACAATGACTTTATAGTCTAATAATTTCAGGAAACTCGTGAACAAAGAATTGAGCAGTACCACAAGATCCCTGGAGTTCCTCCTGTAGTGGGCTTGCGAGAAGATTGCCTGCTGCATATTGAAGGAGATAAAATAACACTTAAAGGAAAGTCTTGTGTGCGTATATTTTCACCGTAAGTAACATCTGTAAAAGTTGCAGTATTTTACGTAAGGTATAAGAGCTAGATGAGATACTTGTTATATGGCCTCTCCTACTTCAGCTTCATAGTCTGTACCCCATTTTTTCAAACAAGGCTCTGGAAATTAAAATTATGGTGATGTAGAGGAAATATCATTATCAATATTTAGGGAATATAGGTTTTAAATTTAATATAAGATGATATAATTTTCTTTTTAATGTTGGCTGTTGAGCAGTGCAGTAATTTCTTTCACAGTCTCCAGACTTTGAGTATGCTATTTACTAGCTAATTTACTTGATTTAAAATATCTGAAAGGTTTGTATGAGCAATAAGTGAATGTTAAGATCATTTAGGTATCAGGATCAAAAGCAAAAATAATTTCTGACTATGCAGTGTAAACTATTTTACAACATACGTACATACTTCTTTTTCCTCCATTCCAGGGGAAAAAATCCTGAAGAGCATGAAGCAGGATCCAACCTAAGTTTTCTGTTGAAAACTATATGACATGTTCTTCATTTAAACATGTTATCTGTGATGAAATTGGGATGTTTGTTGCTGTATGCCTTGTAGTAATATTTTAATAAAATTACACACTTTATTATGGCTTTAGAGAACTCTTGATTGCACATTTTACTTGTAATAGAGTATATTAACAATCTTGGATGTATCCTTCAATGTTGCTGACATATAATCTATAGGTACTGTTTCTAATGCCAGTTCATTTAATGCTTTTGAACCAAGGATGTATAATGTAAGTTTGACAGCCGCTGGCCTGTCAGCTTATTAGTATCAAATTGCTACATGAGGTTTATACTGTAAAAAATGATGCATCCTTCCACAATAATTTATGGTCACTCAGCTCATAAGATCCTATCAGTCCTTAATGAGTCTTTTCCAGGAAAATAAAATCTTCAGAATGAAATTAACGCTATATGGCTCAATTCAGTGTAGTTCAAAAATTTGGTTTTATCTTCTATGAAAAATTACTTAAGCATAATATTAGACATTTTTTTAAACGTGTTCCACAAACCAAACAGTGATCCTAATTGTCCACATGCACATGCACATGCGCTTACAATCATATTCGATAACATACTATTTGTTTTCAAAAATAATTTTAATAATAATAAATAATGGCCAACCTTCTTCAGGCCACACTTCGGACCATAAGAGACATCAGATGTGCATCTCAAGTTAGTCGCTCCGACTTCATTGCTATCAAGAAATATTTGATAATAATAATTGTGAAATATAGAAGCTAGACACTTGACGAAAATAATACTTTCAACTTATTTACTAAAACAGTCCACCACTAGGATGGCATTCGTACGTGTTTTACATTTTCTGTTACTACTTTCTTGAACACAACAAAGCAGAAACTTCGGAAGGTATTTATTGGTCACATCCATTACTGTTATTAATATCATGTCATGTACGTAACATTTCACTCTGCATACTTTCAGCAAAAGCAATACCTGCGAGAAATGTATCGATAGTGGTTGTCTAATGTTGGTGTCACTGTGTAGGCTGCGTTTTATTTCTTTGTAATAACATTCAGATAAGATCTTTCCGTGTAAGCAATTCTCAGTGTGTTGGTATTACGTATGGTTGGTATTAGCTGCGCACGGTAGTATGGCTTCGTACGGAGAAGTAGTTGATATTGAGCTTGTTTTTGTAAGTAAAGTTTGTCATCTTACAAGTTTTTACTGTTGTATTTAACTGATCTTCAGACCTTCAAAGAGTGGTTGTGAAGGATTTGAGATTTTCACAGCGGTGTGTCTGAAGATTGCTGTCTTCTGGGTTGTTGCGCCGTGTTGATGTCCACCAACGTTTCCGAAACGTGGTTATGGAATTTGCACCGAATACTAAACTTACAGTTTTTGAAATTTTATCATTAATTTGGTTACATTTGATATTGAAGGTGTTTGAAAAATAGTAGTGAGGGATATAAGTCCAAGAAGAAGTAGCAGCATTTTAATTTTATAAATTTCTCTGTCTTGTTCCCACTAGAATGAAGATGATCTGCCATATGAAGAAGAAATACTTCGGAATCCCTTTTCTGTTAAACATTGGCAGCGGTACATTGAGCACAAGAAGGGGAGTCCTAAACATACAGTTAATGTTATCTTTGAAAGAGCCCTAAAAGAATTGCCAGGAAGGTACGAGGTCTTACATAAGCACTCAGCCTCATTTCGTAAAGCACAAACATAAATTAACATTGGTTCTAAAAGAAATTAGAGAAAATAGTTATCAGGTTAAGAATTGTATAGTTTTTAGATTCAGGCATGCTAATGGCTTTCACACATGGATTTATCATTGTTGTTTCTGATATATTAAATGTTTATTTTTGATATGAAAATTTCCCCTCCTCATTACATCTGAATTGAAATATTTCTATACAATAGAAATCAATGCCCATCATTCAGAATGGAAACTATGACAGTGTGTTGTAGAAACTCTGGACTTTGTTAGGAATCAAGTTTTGGACCTATGACGACAGTATTTTTATTTTAACTGAAAGCATGCATTTATAATTGCTGAAAATATTTGACTGAGGTAGATTCTTCTATGGCGTTGAAGGATTTCAGACAGGACATCCTCTTTTAGTGATGGCTGAATCTTCTTTATTTCGTGATTCAGACTTCTTATAGAGTGGGGAAGATTATTGAATAGCCTATTTCCAGTAAGTAAACTCATTCTTGATTTTTACTGAGTTTTGTAAATTAGTAACTGGATTATTAAGGAGAATTTGTTGGTAGTCGGCCTCATGGGTTATCTTTTCTCTCCCCTCCTCATCCCCAATATAGAGGAGTTTAGCAGAGCTTTTACTTGTCTTAGATTTCTTTTACATCGTATAACATGAATGTAATATTTTTTTCCCCAGCTACAAATTGTGGTACAGTTATCTGAGGCTTCGGAGGAGACAAACCAAGGGACGCTGCATTACGGACCCTTCATATGAAGACATAAATAATGCATTTGAGAGGTCCTTAGTTTTCATGCATAAGGTTAGTTTCACATGCTGTTATCAACATTAAAGATGTGTGAAAAGTACGCATGTTCAAACAGAAGGTCATTGTCATAAGGTTTGAAGACCTGCATTTGGCTGATTGGGTTTTCGTGTAGCTGCTGGGGAACACTTCACAAGATTTAATTTTTTTCATATTTGACAATTTTAACTACTGCTTTGCATAAAATCCCAAATTATAATTTTGGAGAGAGATAAAATCATATATTTATATACCTTGTGCAAATGTAATAAAATGTTATCATTAGAATTTATGTGCATTCCATATTTCCTTTATAGTACAAGCCAAGAATATGTTGACTTTGTACAATAAAATACCAACACAAAATTATAATTGCATACTTATTACAGCTATTTACATAAATATATACAGTATTTAATAATTCTGAATATAAATAAATTCTTCTATGGAATAGGAGTGAGATAAAATATAATCTTTAAATGCTGGCTTAAATACTTTTCTTCGTGTGGTTCACAATGAAAGACTGTAATGAGAGTAGGAATTTACTTGCAGTGGGGAGTATATTAAATTTCATAAATAGTTCTCTGTAAAATACAATTCCCTTACTGGCTGCCATTATTCTAGCATTTTATTTTGGATGATAAATACTCTTGTGCTCTCTGTTGAAGTTCTCCATAAGACATGATGTAATGGAAGAAAGCAAAGAAAATTAATTTCAAAATATCTGTTTTCAACAGTTGTGCAACTGTTCTCATGGCAAAGCATGCTAAACTTAGTGTGGGTATAATATGTTCAGCGTGCTTTTTCCAGTTACTATCATTTTGTAAACCGTGTAATTTAGTTGTTATTACTTCAATTGTTTTATTATCATAACCCATATTAAAATTTATACTTGTTTTGTTGTTGGTAGCGAATTTCATTAAGTTTGTCTCCTCGGAATTTAAGGTGAGTACATCCATTCAGGCTTACAAGTAATTGTGAAGAATACCTCATTGAATTTCAACTTACTTTGGTTGTCATGGTTTCACTTCCTGGGGCTGAAGTGGGCCACTCATTTTTGTTTATTGTGTGATCTAATGCCTTTGTAGCTTTGGCTTGGGACAGGGATAACATCACGTTGAATTATCAGTTTAAGAAGCACTTCACTGATACTTGTCATTTGGACGAAGCTTTTGGCTCAGCATTAGTTTTTTATTGGGATTTGAATTTAATTCTGCACCGAACTGTAGAGGAACTATCAGGAAATAAAAACACTGTACTGTTGTAATGGAATTTTCCTAAAGCTCAAGGTCGTGATATTGGTAAGTTACGAATCAGTTGTTGTTTTTTTACCCCCTACTCCACTTTGAGATATGTTTAATTTAGGGGATCTTGTGGTCTTAAGGTAAGAAACTGGACTCTTGTTTATATTTTCTGCTGCTCACCTCTGCCAAAAATAAAACTTTCAGAATGTGAAATGATGACCAATGGTGGCCTACCTGAGAAATGCATTCTGGACTTGCATAAGGTTGGTAGAGGTCATAGGACATTCCTGACAAACAAAATATAGAATTTGTTCCTTGTATTCCAGATGCCACGAATTTGGCTTGATTACTCTCAGTTCTTGATGGATCAGTGTCGTATAACAAGAACACGGCAGGTGTTTGACCGTGCTCTTCGCGCTCTAACATTACTTACCTGGAGCAATCTTTATAGATGGATCAATTTTGAAATTATAGTAAAACAGATCTTTCCACAGAAACTCGTCATAACTAACACGTAACCAGGATCTGCATGTCAGTCCAACATCTAGCAGCTCTCTTGCAGAGAGATATTGAAATATATGTAGAAGAATGGAATCTGGGAGGTAATACCAATTACTGTTTGTTTCATGCACTGTATCATCTGAGAAGTGAGAACCGTCCGAACTCTCCTCCTCAGAGTCCATATTATACACGTGTTGTTACTGGAAAAGAATTCAGAACATGCAGAAAGTTACACAGGAATTACAGTGAACATGATGTGTACATAGCTTCACACTGATCACAATATACAGAAGTTTAAAGAGCATCTTCTATCTCATTGCTTCTACTCCATAAAAGAATTCACCTCAAGCAAAAAATTCTCACCTATTATAAATTCATGAAGCAACAATGGCTATGCTTTCTTGTGTAATTATTTTTGTGGTAATACTGTAGCTGGCTGTAAATGACAGTCATAACTGTGTGATTTGTATTGTACTGGAAGCAAGTATTGTATTTGTGCTATGACATGTATTGCATTCTTGGCTCGGGCCTATGAAGGATCCATGGAATGTAAATTAATACTATACAAAAAGAAACTGCTGATAAAGTTACTGTTAAAATTCATATAATTGTATTGTATCGCTCCACATTGTGTTAATTCCTCGTAATGGTAAATTAACATCAAGAAGTTTCATTTAACATGAAGCAAATGAAAGTATCTGGTATTTAATCAGAAACTCAATTTTTAAATAAAATTATAAGTTAATCAAAGATATTACTCGTTACATAGTTTCAGTGTAGGTAGTTTGCAGATGAGACTGAATTTCTGCTCACTCACCCAGACTTTATTTTAGCAGGTTTTCAAGAGCCATTGACAACAATGAAACAGCTGATGTCCACCAGGTGATTTGTTGATTATTGCGGGATCGCCAACATACGTTAGTAATTTTAGTACTCGGTCATGAAAAAATATTTTATTGTGTTCTTAATATTCTCACGCTACATTGATAGGACGCGTTATAAACTGTGTTTGTAACACTTATTTTGATTTTATATTTCACTAATATACACGTTGTTTAATTTTGTTGTATTGGCATTCTGATATCTACATTTTATTGTTTTATGGGTATACAAACAAAATAAACTCATAAATGGCTGCTTTTAGCTTATGCATCTGGTAATGATCTCGAGTTTTACACGTAATTGATTTGCTGATTTAAAATGTATTTGAAATTCATAATTTCAACAAAAGGGTATTCTTTCACGTAAAGATGTTTGAAATCAAAATGGGCTTTATTTTTTAAAATTTCTTTGGTGTATTTTCTCAGTTATAATTTCGTTCATTTCTATGATACTGTCAGTACATCTTTGTTTATTATGCGTATGTAACCGTAGGCCACGTATTTCGGTCTATTCGTCAGCAATTCACATAATCTGTGGTCATACCGATTCGTCCTCTGAACTGTGATTGTGTTGTGTTTTTTGCTGCTAAGTCTTCTTTCCCTTGCTATAATTGTTTTTCAATTATACTCTTTCAGGTCTTGTAATTTCTGGTTTATATTTTAAAAATGTCATCTGTGATGTTTCATGTACAGTTTTGAATGGTAATGTACCTGTGTCATGCTGCTGTTATAAACTACATTTTTTAAATTTCCAGATTCACCTTTTAAGAGTGGCATGGGTACAAAAGAAAGACGTCTTTTACTTTTGTCCAGCTCCGTAGTGCATGGTTCAGAATATCTTCAACATGCAGCTGATGATATAAATAATTTCTTGAAGAAGTAAGTTCTGCTATTTGTTTTCGTTGTAATTGCATGTAATTAAAGGTGCCACTATCCTAAACACCACTTTAATTAATGTCGTATGTCCATATTAATATTTGTACTGTTGCATTTTCGTAGGTACCATGTTACACGTATCTTGTTTGTACCCTATGCATTACATGATTATGATGAGTACACAAACAAAGTTACAAGTGTCTTTGAGAAATGGGGTAAGTGATGCTTACATGTCATTTGATATTGTGCTGAACAGCAATTTTTAATTTCAATTAGGAGAATCTGCTCTTGAAGTGTATTTACAACACAGTGATCAGCCGTGATGGTCAAGTTATAAAGGTTTGTATTGGAACTAGTAACCCTAATGTCTAAATTCATTACACAGTGTGTCTCTTTCTTGTTGATATTAAAATAAGATGCAGTATCAGATTTCCAGCTTATGAGCCAGTAATTTAAAAGAAGTACCTACCTATGTAGTATAGAAAATATTGTAGTATGCCTGACCCATGAAATTCATATTGGAACACAAGGAGATGAAGGAAAAACAAGTCTCACTGCAGCATTATATTTCTTATTTGCAAAGCAACAGATTTATAACTGTGGTGAGTAGTGGCTAACTTTGTGCTTTTATGTACACTTAAATTTCCAGGATACAAGGTAAATAGTATCCACACATCAAAAGATCCTGTTCAAGCTGTAAAACAAGCAGAAACATTTTATGTGGGTGGTGGTAACACATTCCAACTTCTGAAGGCTTTATATGACTGGAACCTAATTGATCCAATCAGGAAAAGTGTATTAGAGGTACTGTTTATGATAATGTAACTTGTGAGATTGCTTTTACATTAATTTTGATACAAACTCCAAGCAGACAGTATTGGAATAATAACACATATCAGTACATCATTTCAACTTTCAGGAAGGTGTTCCATACATTGGAAGCAGTGCGGGCACTAATGTAGCAACTCCCAGTATTTGTACTACAAATGATATGCCTATCGTGTATCCACCGAGCTTCACGGCTCTTGGACTCATTCCTTTCAACATCAACCCCCACTATTTGGATGCCAGTCCTACAACCCACATGGGTGTGAGTATGAATGGAACTCCTTTATAATTCTGTGACAACTGCAAGTCAGAATTTAAAATATTTCTCATGGCATGTAGGGCTACATGTTGCTGTTCTCAACTCATCTTTACATGTTGATCTTCGCTGTATTTCTTCAGTGCTTCGTTGTGCAATTGAAGCCATAGCTAAATTTTCATTGAACAAATAGATGGTTATATACATGTTTGGTGCATCTTTATAATACTTTTGTGTTGGAATAATTTATGTTGGTTCTGATAACTATAAATAAAACCCAAATGTATGACAAGACTATAATGTTGCTTACATTTTCATTGTCACTTCTCTTATCTTCGTATTCTTAAGAGAGGTGTCAGCACTCACGAGGTTTCTCACTTGTTCAGTTTTCTGTTGTTGTTTCCCCCCCACCCGATGATGTATAGGGCTGATTAATAAGATGGTCACCCTGTTGTATTAGGGCTAGCGCACACGAGCGGTCTTTCTGCTGCAGCGATAAAACTACTGCAACCGCATAATCTTGTTGCCTGTTCACACGGACGGTGAAATAAACACATTGTCTGCGTTTTCTTTTGAGCTGGGAGCAGGGTTTTGTTGAGACTGTCGCTGTGTGCGCTTTGGTGCTAAGAGCAAGGGCAAAGTATAGAAAGAAATTTTGGGTACATCCACTTGTGAGTCAAAGATTGCTGAAAGGCCAGATCTGCGTATGTATTCAAAGAAATTCTTCGGATACTTTAGATTGAGTAGTAGCAGTTTCGACGAGTTGTTGTTCATGATTGGACCGTCTATTATCTACCAAAATAATGTAATGAGGTCTGTGCAGCCAGAAGAAAGATAGGCAGTAACTCTACGGTAAGAAGAAAAAGTTGTATATTCAATTCTCTTTATTCTTGTCACTGTACTCTGGCATGACTTTATTGTACAGTGCCGGCCTCTTCTCCACTTTGGCAATCCATCTCTCACTATCAAAAACTGTGGTGTCAATTTCCATTATGCATGTTATTGCCACCAAGATCGGGCAAACGCTGGTCGACCGTGCTGCCGTTTCACCGTTCGTGGGTGCACACAGGTATGTTTCTTTGTGTTCCATTGCCACCGCCAGCCACACCGCATCAAAAATAAAGCATGTTGCAGCAGGAAAACTGCAACGGTAAAACTACCACACGTGAGCTTGCTTCCTACTGAAACGTGTTCCATCAATGCGGCAGAAAAACCGCTGGTGGGCGCAGGGTCTTAGAGTCCTTGTAAGTTGTCTAAGAGTTTCATTTGGCACAGTGCTTGACTTCATAATCATGGACTGAGCTTCATTTCTGCCATGGATAGTATCTCAGAATAGGATGCTTAGGTTTACTGACTGAAATTTACAATGACTTTATAGTCTAATAATTTCAGGAAACTCGTGAACAAAGAATTGAGCAGTACCACAAGATCCCTGGAGTTCCTCCTGTAGTGGGCTTGCGAGAAGATTGCCTGCTGCATATTGAAGGAGATAAAATAACACTTAAAGGAAAGTCTTGTGTGCGTATATTTTCACCGTAAGTAACATCTGTAAAAGTTGCAGTATTTTACGTAAGGTATAAGAGCTAGATGAGATACTTGTTATATGGCCTCTCCTACTTCAGCTTCATAGTCTGTACCCCATTTTTTCAAACAAGGCTCTGGAAATTAAAATTATGGTGATGTAGAGGAAATATCATTATCAATATTTAGGGAATATAGGTTTTAAATTTAATATAAGATGATATAATTTTCTTTTTAATGTTGGCTGTTGAGCAGTGCAGTAATTTCTTTCACAGTCTCCAGACTTTGAGTATGCTATTTACTAGCTAATTTACTTGATTTAAAATATCTGAAAGGTTTGTATGAGCAATAAGTGAATGTTAAGATCATTTAGGTATCAGGATCAAAAGCAAAAATAATTTCTGACTATGCAGTGTAAACTATTTTACAACATACGTACATACTTCTTTTTCCTCCATTCCAGGGGAAAAAATCCTGAAGAGCATGAAGCAGGATCCAACCTAAGTTTTCTGTTGAAAACTATATGACATGTTCTTCATTTAAACATGTTATCTGTGATGAAATTGGGATGTTTGTTGCTGTATGCCTTGTAGTAATATTTTAATAAAATTACACACTTTATTATGGCTTTAGAGAACTCTTGATTGCACATTTTACTTGTAATAGAGTATATTAACAATCTTGGATGTATCCTTCAATGTTGCTGACATATAATCTATAGGTACTGTTTCTAATGCCAGTTCATTTAATGCTTTTGAACCAAGGATGTATAATGTAAGTTTGACAGCCGCTGGCCTGTCAGCTTATTAGTATCAAATTGCTACATGAGGTTTATACTGTAAAAAATGATGCATCCTTCCACAATAATTTATGGTCACTCAGCTCATAAGATCCTATCAGTCCTTAATGAGTCTTTTCCAGGAAAATAAAATCTTCAGAATGAAATTAACGCTATATGGCTCAATTCAGTGTAGTTCAAAAATTTGGTTTTATCTTCTATGAAAAATTACTTAAGCATAATATTAGACATTTTTTTAAACGTGTTCCACAAACCAAACAGTGATCCTAATTGTCCACATGCACATGCACATGCGCTTACAATCATATTCGATAACATACTATTTGTTTTCAAAAATAATTTTAATAATAATAAATAATGGCCAACCTTCTTCAGGCCACACTTCGGACCATAAGAGACATCAGATGTGCATCTCAAGTTAGTCGCTCCGACTTCATTGCTATCAAGAAATATTTGATAATAATAATTGTGAAATATAGAAGCTAGACACTTGACGAAAATAATACTTTCAACTTATTTACTAAAACAGTCCACCACTAGGATGGCATTCGTACGTGTTTTACATTTTCTGTTACTACTTTCTTGAACACAACAAAGCAGAAACTTCGGAAGGTATTTATTGGTCACATCCATTACTGTTATTAATATCATGTCATGTACGTAACATTTCACTCTGCATACTTTCAGCAAAAGCAATACCTGCGAGAAATGTATCGATAGTGGTTGTCTAATGTTGGTGTCACTGTGTAGGCTGCGTTTTATTTCTTTGTAATAACATTCAGATAAGATCTTTCCGTGTAAGCAATTCTCAGTGTGTTGGTATTACGTATGGTTGGTATTAGCTGCGCACGGTAGTATGGCTTCGTACGGAGAAGTAGTTGATATTGAGCTTGTTTTTCCATTATGCATGTTATTGCCACCAAGATCGGGCAAACGCTGGTCGACCGTGCTGCCGTTTCACCGTTCGTGGGTGCACACAGGTATGTTTCTTTGTGTTCCATTGCCACCGCCAGCCACACCGCATCAAAAATAAAGCATGTTGCAGCAGGAAAACTGCAACGGTAAAACTACCACACGTGAGCTTGCTTCCTACTGAAACGTGTTCCATCAATGCGGCAGAAAAACCGCTGGTGGGCGCAGGGTCTTAGAGTCCTTGTAAGTTGTCTAAGAGTTTCATTTGGCACAGTGCTTGACTTCATAATCATGGACTGAGCTTCATTTCTGCCATGGATAGTATCTCAGAATAGGATGCTTAGGTTTACTGACTGAAATTTACAATGACTTTATAGTCTAATAATTTCAGGAAACTCGTGAACAAAGAATTGAGCAGTACCACAAGATCCCTGGAGTTCCTCCTGTAGTGGGCTTGCGAGAAGATTGCCTGCTGCATATTGAAGGAGATAAAATAACACTTAAAGGAAAGTCTTGTGTGCGTATATTTTCACCGTAAGTAACATCTGTAAAAGTTGCAGTATTTTACGTAAGGTATAAGAGCTAGATGAGATACTTGTTATATGGCCTCTCCTACTTCAGCTTCATAGTCTGTACCCCATTTTTTCAAACAAGGCTCTGGAAATTAAAATTATGGTGATGTAGAGGAAATATCATTATCAATATTTAGGGAATATAGGTTTTAAATTTAATATAAGATGATATAATTTTCTTTTTAATGTTGGCTGTTGAGCAGTGCAGTAATTTCTTTCACAGTCTCCAGACTTTGAGTATGCTATTTACTAGCTAATTTACTTGATTTAAAATATCTGAAAGGTTTGTATGAGCAATAAGTGAATGTTAAGATCATTTAGGTATCAGGATCAAAAGCAAAAATAATTTCTGACTATGCAGTGTAAACTATTTTACAACATACTTCTTTTTCCTCCATTCCAGGGGAAAAAATCCTGAAGAGCATGAAGCAGGATCCAACCTAAGTTTTCTGTTGAAAACTATATGACATGTTCTTCATTTAAACATGTTATCTGTGATGAAATTGGGATGTTTGTTGCTGTATGCCTTGTAGTAATATTTTAATAAAATTACACACTTTATTATGGCTTTAGAGAACTCTTGATTGCACATTTTACTTGTAATAGAGTATATTAACAATCTTGGATGTATCCTTCAATGTTGCTGACATATAATCTATAGGTACTGTTTCTAATGCCAGTTCATTTAATGCTTTTGAACCAAGGATGTATAATGTAAGTTTGACAGCCGCTGGCCTGTCAGCTTATTAGTATCAAATTGCTACATGAGGTTTATACTGTAAAAAATGATGCATCCTTCCACAATAATTTATGGTCACTCAGCTCATAAGATCCTATCAGTCCTTAATGAGTCTTTTCCAGGAAAATAAAATCTTCAGAATGAAATTAACGCTATATGGCTCAATTCAGTGTAGTTCAAAAATTTGGTTTTATCTTCTATGAAAAATTACTTAAGCATAATATTAGACATTTTTTTAAACGTGTTCCACAAACCAAACAGTGATCCTAATTGTCCACATGCACATGCACATGCGCTTACAATCATATTCGATAACATACTATTTGTTTTCAAAAATAATTTTAATAATAATAAATAATGGCCAACCTTCTTCAGGCCACACTTCGGACCATAAGAGACATCAGATGTGCATCTCAAGTTAGTCGCTCCGACTTCATTGCTATCAAGAAATATTTGATAATAATAATTGTGAAATATAGAAGCTAGACACTTGACGAAAATAATACTTTCAACTTATTTACTAAAACAGTCCACCACTAGGATGGCATTCGTACGTGTTTTACATTTTCTGTTACTACTTTCTTGAACACAACAAAGCAGAAACTTCGGAAGGTATTTATTGGTCACATCCATTACTGTTATTAATATCATGTCATGTACGTAACATTTCACTCTGCATACTTTCAGCAAAAGCAATACCTGCGAGAAATGTATCGATAGTGGTTGTCTAATGTTGGTGTCACTGTGTAGGCTGCGTTTTATTTCTTTGTAATAACATTCAGATAAGATCTTTCCGTGTAAGCAATTCTCAGTGTGTTGGTATTACGTATGGTTGGTATTAGCTGCGCACGGTAGTATGGCTTCGTACGGAGAAGTAGTTGATATTGAGCTTGTTTTTGTAAGTAAAGTTTGTCATCTTACAAGTTTTTACTGTTGTATTTAACTGATCTTCAGACCTTCAAAGAGTGGTTGTGAAGGATTTGAGATTTTCACAGCGGTGTGTCTGAAGATTGCTGTCTTCTGGGTTGTTGCGCCGTGTTGATGTCCACCAACGTTTCCGAAACGTGGTTATGGAATTTGCACCGAATACTAAACTTACAGTTTTTGAAATTTTATCATTAATTTGGTTACATTTGATATTGAAGGTGTTTGAAAAATAGTAGTGAGGGATATAAGTCCAAGAAGAAGTAGCAGCATTTTAATTTTATAAATTTCTCTGTCTTGTTCCCACTAGAATGAAGATGATCTGCCATATGAAGAAGAAATACTTCGGAATCCCTTTTCTGTTAAACATTGGCAGCGGTACATTGAGCACAAGAAGGGGAGTCCTAAACATACAGTTAATGTTATCTTTGAAAGAGCCCTAAAAGAATTGCCAGGAAGGTACGAGGTCTTACATAAGCACTCAGCCTCATTTCGTAAAGCACAAACATAAATTAACATTGGTTCTAAAAGAAATTAGAGAAAATAGTTATCAGGTTAAGAATTGTATAGTTTTTAGATTCAGGCATGCTAATGGCTTTCACACATGGATTTATCATTGTTGTTTCTGATATATTAAATGTTTATTTTTGATATGAAAATTTCCCCTCCTCATTACATCTGAATTGAAATATTTCTATACAATAGAAATCAATGCCCATCATTCAGAATGGAAACTATGACAGTGTGTTGTAGAAACTCTGGACTTTGTTAGGAATCAAGTTTTGGACCTATGACGACAGTATTTTTATTTTAACTGAAAGCATGCATTTATAATTGCTGAAAATATTTGACTGAGGTAGATTCTTCTATGGCGTTGAAGGATTTCAGACAGGACATCCTCTTTTAGTGATGGCTGAATCTTCTTTATTTCGTGATTCAGACTTCTTATAGAGTGGGGAAGATTATTGAATAGCCTATTTCCAGTAAGTAAACTCATTCTTGATTTTTACTGAGTTTTGTAAATTAGTAACTGGATTATTAAGGAGAATTTGTTGGTAGTCGGCCTCATGGGTTATCTTTTCTCTCCCCTCCTCATCCCCAATATAGAGGAGTTTAGCAGAGCTTTTACTTGTCTTAGATTTCTTTTACATCGTATAACATGAATGTAATATTTTTTTCCCCAGCTACAAATTGTGGTACAGTTATCTGAGGCTTCGGAGGAGACAAACCAAGGGACGCTGCATTACGGACCCTTCATATGAAGACATAAATAATGCATTTGAGAGGTCCTTAGTTTTCATGCATAAGGTTAGTTTCACATGCTGTTATCAACATTAAAGATGTGTGAAAAGTACGCATGTTCAAACAGAAGGTCATTGTCATAAGGTTTGAAGACCTGCATTTGGCTGATTGGGTTTTCGTGTAGCTGCTGGGGAACACTTCACAAGATTTAATTTTTTTCATATTTGACAATTTTAACTACTGCTTTGCATAAAATCCCAAATTATAATTTTGGAGAGAGATAAAATCATATATTTATATACCTTGTGCAAATGTAATAAAATGTTATCATTAGAATTTATGTGCATTCCATATTTCCTTTATAGTACAAGCCAAGAATATGTTGACTTTGTACAATAAAATACCAACACAAAATTATAATTGCATACTTATTACAGCTATTTACATAAATATATACAGTATTTAATAATTCTGAATATAAATAAATTCTTCTATGGAATAGGAGTGAGATAAAATATAATCTTTAAATGCTGGCTTAAATACTTTTCTTCGTGTGGTTCACAATGAAAGACTGTAATGAGAGTAGGAATTTACTTGCAGTGGGGAGTATATTAAATTTCATAAATAGTTCTCTGTAAAATACAATTCCCTTACTGGCTGCCATTATTCTAGCATTTTATTTTGGATGATAAATACTCTTGTGCTCTCTGTTGAAGTTCTCCATAAGACATGATGTAATGGAAGAAAGCAAAGAAAATTAATTTCAAAATATCTGTTTTCAACAGTTGTGCAACTGTTCTCATGGCAAAGCATGCTAAACTTAGTGTGGGTATAATATGTTCAGCGTGCTTTTTCCAGTTACTATCATTTTGTAAACCGTGTAATTTAGTTGTTATTACTTCAATTGTTTTATTATCATAACCCATATTAAAATTTATACTTGTTTTGTTGTTGGTAGCGAATTTCATTAAGTTTGTCTCCTCGGAATTTAAGGTGAGTACATCCATTCAGGCTTACAAGTAATTGTGAAGAATACCTCATTGAATTTCAACTTACTTTGGTTGTCATGGTTTCACTTCCTGGGGCTGAAGCGGGCCACTCATTTTTGTTTATTGTGTGATCTAATGCCTTTGTAGCTTTGGCTTGGGACAGGGATAACATCACGTTGAATTATCAGTTTAAGAAGCACTTCACTGATACTTGTCATTTGGACGAAGCTTTTGGCTCAGCATTAGTTTTTTATTGGGATTTGAATTTAATTCTGCACCGAACTGTAGAGGAACTATCAGGAAATAAAAACACTGTACTGTTGTAATGGAATTTTCCTAAAGCTCAAGGTCGTGATATTGGTAAGTTACGAATCAGTTGTTGTTTTTTTACCCCCTACTCCACTTTGAGATATGTTTAATTTAGGGGATCTTGTGGTCTTAAGGTAAGAAACTGGACTCTTGTTTATATTTTCTGCTGCTCACCTCTGCCAAAAATAAAACTTTCAGAATGTGAAATGATGACCAATGGTGGCCTACCTGAGAAATGCATTCTGGACTTGCATAAGGTTGGTAGAGGTCATAGGACATTCCTGACAAACAAAATATAGAATTTGTTCCTTGTATTCCAGATGCCACGAATTTGGCTTGATTACTCTCAGTTCTTGATGGATCAGTGTCGTATAACAAGAACACGGCAGGTGTTTGACCGTGCTCTTCGCGCTCT
>NW_019060031.1:115155-127361 GCF_000696155.1 Zootermopsis nevadensis
TGAAGGCCTGGGACCAAGTACTCCATGACGCCCATTAACATTGAAATCCCTGTCTGTTGGTTGAGGCTCGACCAAACCCTCTGATGCCCTGAAAGAAATGGCATGCACACATCAGAGTGGGTAAAGTTATTTGTGTATTTGAAACTTGGCTTACATTATTAAATATTTAAGATATGGCTAATTTTAAAAGCAAAAATGTAGAAAAAGTAGCATTTCACATAGATATCCTAGTCTTAATATGTAGGATTTGAGGTTCTCATGCCATTGAGTATGAAGACGGCTGTCTTCTGTGTTGTTGTGCTGTGTAGTCTGATAGAAGTTTGCCAACATTTCAGACATCCTTGCTGCCTCCATCATCAGGGTAGTAATGAGGCATACAGATATAACTTCTGATTAGTATATCCAATTACCTGCAAAATGTTTATCGTAAAATTTAAATCTGGAATGCAGGAAACAAACCTTCTATTAACTACATCTGCTGGTACATCGTCCTCCTGAGGTGGAACCCTCACATTGGCAGTGCTGAGCCGTATTCGCAATGGGATATTCTGTGCGTGATAGGAAAATGTTGGTCTACTCGACACAGGATTTCTTCGGCTGAAGACGACTACCCGCTGACCAATCTAGGCATATGACACCAATTGTAATAGTTTTCTTTTATAATACAGTACATCTGTGTGTCTCTCATAACTTACCTCACTCCCTGGGGCCTTACGCATGTTAAATACATGGTAATTTACTAAAATAGTAATACAAAATATTGGTATGTATCTGTCTACATAACTGTACATGTATACAAGAAGTGTAATTGCATTTACCACTGTTTATAACATATATTAGTGAACATCCATACTCTTCCTAACTGATTGTATTATCTCATCTAAATTTGGTGAAAGCAGCACCTTGCATGCAGGATGACACCACATGTAAGTTGCAGCCCACTGGAGATTCCTCACAGGAACTTCCCGCCATGTCCAAATTGGATCAGTCAGTGAAAGCAGCCACACGTCACTGAACATCATATTTGGTCCTCCACAGCCACCTGAAGATGGAAATTTATTCCAAGGCTAAGTTTTTCTACAAAACTACTTCAGTCCACATCAGTTTGCCTTTTGCTGCAACATTTGACTTTACTACAAACCTTAAAGAGCACGGTAATTTGGTCTACGTGGCAGTCATCTAGTTGGAAGTACATAAAAGTTGCTCAGCTGTAGTTGCAGCAACACAATTTGGCGAGTTAGCAGTATTCATTTTATTCCAAATTTGTTTCTAATATCATACATATGCTAGATATTATAAAACTTCAATATATGTGCAGTAAGAGTTTAAACTTACATGATATTTGCAACATACGTGATATGTTGATGTCAAATCATAATTTATCTTTGAGGGGTAAATACTAGTCAGTATATTACGTGACAAAGCATACTATTAACTTCTCAATGACTGCTCCATGGAGTTAGTTGGGTGTTCTTAAACATTATGATAAAAATATTTAAAATATTCCATATTTATAATTTCATTTCTTTTAATGATACAAAATTCAGAGTTTACCCAGTATTAGTACATTTCTGTCATCAAGTGAGATTTGGGACTGGCCATATCTACAAAATGGCTTCACGTCTGTGGTAGTTTGCTTATTCCATGTTTGATTTTCCAAGTTGAAACACCACACATCATTGGAACTGCAACAAAATTTTACATCCCAAATACTAAATGTATTTTCTTGTTCCAATATAGTAATATCTATAACAACTTTGCAGTGAGAAATCCAGATACCGTAGTTGTGAGGGCAAGTTCAGTTCTGTAAAACTGGAACCCTCTGACGAAGGAAAGGAATATTAACAGAAACAGATCGGACTCTTCAGTTGTGGTGAAAGCAACTCATCTAGGAGTGGAAAACCCACATCTTCCAGGTAAGGGGTTTTATAATGGGCTAGAACACCCATTTATAAACAATTTCAAGCCTTAACAAATTATGACAAACTGCAGTGGTAAAGGCTAACTGATATTACAAAAAGGATTAACTTGTGTAAATATGGTCATAAAAAACTGTTCACCTTCCGCATTGCCCTAATAAGACATTAGTTTTCTGGAGTCCACCAAATACAACCATCAGTTCTCCCTGAATTGTGGCTGAGTGACCAGCCATGGCAGGAGGAGTAGTTGGTGTGTTGATGCATGCCCACCTATTGGACACAATGCCATAAACATGAAGCTCACTGAACAACCTCCATGCCTGAAAATGTAAAATGAGTGGATATAATATTGCAGTTAACTACCTAAGGTGGGTTGCAGTGGACTTGTTCTAGAAGGTATTCTGTACCTGATGAAGTGGGTAAGGTGATGGATGTGACCACCCACCAAATAATATAAGTGCTTCTTTATAACATACAATAGAAGCACATGCCTTTGGTGAAGGATAGGTTCCCATCGTCAGTGGTCTAACCCACTGTCGTTTGTTAAGATCAAGCCGCCACAAATCATTAAATGTAGTACTAGTTGTAGTACAACCTCCAAAAACGTACATGGAATTATCTGTAACAATTTATAAGGTATGACATTTCTAATACATATACATAATTACATGAATTTGTAATATCTGTGCTACTTACCATGACGACATGCTGAATGAGAATACCGTTTGGTGATCGATGGAGCCATTTCAGCTGGGGTTATGTTCTCCCACCTGATATTGAAGTCTACTATTGATCGATGCAAGAATTTCTGTGCATGGCGAATGACGTCTGTCACATGCAAATGTAAGACAATCCTTTTAATTCAAATCAATTAAATTGATATGAAGTATCGTTAATATAGCATGTTACTACTTACTTTTGACACTTCGATGCCACCTTTTACATACTAATGAACATTCTTGCAAATCCTTGTATGGAGCAACTAAACTAAGAATATACTCAAGCACTTCATCAGGTAGATCATCTACTGTGCTTTCTGATCTGATGAATGAACCAACAGGGGGATATGAGTTCATGTTGCTCTGATTCAAACTTTAGTAACTCGGTGTTTCAACAGGTTTCCAGCAAACTACCGACTCGAGCAACCTTAACCACCATTATTGAACACATCATTATGCTGACACCTAGCGACAGAAATCAGAACTAAAAGACGGCTGCTAGTTCTGAATATGGATCATTACCGCGTCATTTTGATTTTGTGCCCTGTTCTTGTTTGTCATAGGTTTTCATAATTCATAAGTCTCTGAAGAGAGCGTTAGCTAAAAATTTAATTAATTTGTTTTCGTGTGTTAGAAGCTTTTACAGCTCAGTACGGAGAAAGCGGATGAGTCAAGATCAAGCAGTGTCCTTCATGTACTCAGCTACTTGACATTTCTGCTATACGTGAAGATCATCAAATTTCTAAATTCACCGAGACCCAGAAGATAAATAAAGCTTTGCATTTGTTTTAAAGACTAAGAAGTTTAGCAGAACTGTCCATAATGTCCACTATAACTCAGCTGAATCCGTTTATAAGCAAATTCTCGAACTTCCGGGTTTTTATACCATTAAGGAATGTGCGGTTATCAATGCCTCAGAAGGTAAATTATATGCATAACTGTTCAGTGTATTTTATATATGTACTGTTTTATAGTATAGTGTCACCACATTTATTAAAGTGTAAAGAGCTGTTTATCTTGGCTATGCCTTTATCGAATGATAGGTGTCACCAACATCTGATGTTTTAGGTTACTGTGCTATCCGTCACAATAGGTGTTGTATTAATTGGACTTCTGGCTCGATACCTACGGCGAAAGAGAAGAACTGTATATCCAGGACTATTTAGAAGAAATGGGAAAAGACTTGCAGCATCTTCTCAGGGTGCAAGAAGCCCAAATGGAGGTTAGTAATGTGAGACTTTGTTAGCATATTAAATGTATGTGTATAATTTCATCATATTGCTTCTAGCTGTTTTAGAAGCATGTAGCCTTGATTTTGTAATTAACACTGTGGTAGAAACCTAAGATTCAGAACTGCTGATATCACTTTGTTGGTTTTATTAGTAATATGAAATAAGAGTCTGTTCATGAATGTGTAGCACTTCATTACTGACATTAAGGGGGTCTGTGGTTTCATACCAGTTTTGTTTATTTATATAATTTATATCACTAAGTGAAGGCAGTATTTGATGCTTAGGCTTTGAATTTTATGGTGCCAATTTTATGTAAGCTTATTCTTTACAGTACTCATTGTACACAATTCTTCTATTCTCATGTCCTTTGGACAGCATGTTCACCTTCTTGAGATTTAATGAACAAGAGATGACTGTCCTGAGTTTTCTATCCCATATTCTTTGGTTATGGGTGTAAAATGAACTCTGATTTCTGTTCTGGAAGTAAAATAACCTTTGTCATACTCGCATTGGGGATTTAAGTCCATGTATTACTGGACAGACTGCAGACTTTAACTTTGGGATTAGTGGTTTGTCTGTGCAACGTACGGCCAGCTGAACCACATATAAGATACCAATCACGGAAGGTTAATTCCTATTTGTAGATGAGAATTTCTGTACAAGATTTGAGGTTCTCACAGCATTACAATGTTGATATTGGTCTTCTGCGTTGTAATGCTGTATGGGCTTGTATGTAGATTCCATCAGGCCTGAAGATGGAGGCATGATGTTTCTCTGAAATGTTGGTATATACCTGCAAATCCACACAGTGTTAGAAACAAGAAGACCAACATCAGAATTTTTACTCTCTTTGGGAAAAATGCGGAATGAGATTCTTTTAGCAGGAAATGATAATCTTGTCAATATAACTAAAAATATTACTTGATCTCATGCAAGAAATTATTGGTGTTTATAGTCCCATGTTTGCAACGTACATTTCAAGTAATTTTGCTTTTATATAAAGGTAACTTTTTATGCATTAGCCCTCAGAATTCTTTCCAACATAATTATTCAACAGAAAGGATATGTTTTATGTTTGCATGAAATACGTGACATTATTATCATCCACATCGACAATGGAGATTTGCCACTGCGCACAACTATCCCATTGTTACTATGAAAACTAATAATAATAAGAATTTGTTCAGTTGCTGTTCATTAATCTTTAAAGTTTCATTGGCATTGGCAAGTTCAGTTTTATTTTCTGTGAATGATGTCGGTTATGGTTTGTCATCAGGTGTGAACTGAACAAGTTAAGTGTCTTAAAAACGTGAGTTTACTGTGATGGAGTTACGTGCAAAAATCAAATGTTCCGCTGAGTGTTGTACAGTGTAATAAGTGTAACAATAGATGGCAGGGCAGTACACATTTGTTTTGTTTTTAATCGTTCGTATAGCTTGTATTTAATACAACTTAGTGCATATATTTTTGGATTTTAAATGTCGATTACCATGTTTCGAGTTTTCTTTTACATTTCAATGAGAAATGTCTCGTATTTCAATAATTATGCTCATTACGTTAAGACAAGAAATACATGACCTTTTAACACCCATGCATCCCTGAATCGCATGCGCTAAGCGTTCTTCTGTTGTTCGAGATATGCAATGCCGCCAATTGTAAATGGCAGGACATTAATGTAATTGCAAGTTTTTGTCCAAAATTCGACTTCACAACGTTAATTCATTTGGTGTTTATCAAAGTAACATGCCTGTACATCTGCAATTGCTGAAGTACTTTTAGAAGGATGTCACTCTTCTTACATCTGGTTGTATTGGGACAGGTTCGTATTTTAAATAATACTGTAGGCTAGCTTTGTTTGATGGATGGGAAAATATATTCGAGTCATAGGCATATTTTTTATTCTTAATGCGCCACGTTAGACAGAAGTAGAAGTTATTTATATAGTCCCGTAACCATTTTACGATAATATTTCGAATTCCCGTATTTGCAAGTGAATCAGCGTCGTTAAATAACCTTAAAGAAATCGATAAGTAAACAGCGAGTCTGCTCAAAATACCTCCGTGCCCTACAACGCACAACCGAAGACTAATCTGTGCGTTTCACTGTATTAAGCTGCTCTAGGAAAATCTCAACCTCTAGATAACTTGCACCACAATTCAGTAATGCCCTGCTCCAATCTTTAACATTTCAAAGCAAATAAATGAATATATATCCGGTCAGAAGAAGGTTCGTTTTGACTTGGGGTGAAACGTCACGGCCTTGAGTGGAAGCATTATTGATCCATCATCGGTCGCCCCCCCCACTGTGTCGCAAACAAGCATTCCGGCCAGTGGACAAGCAATTTGTTCCGAAGCGAATGAACAGAAATATGTCTGTGCCTGCCATTTTGGTAAGACCAACCTGAGACATAAAAATTTGAGCTCGCCGTGGTAGCCGTATTATGCGTTCTTTGCACTAAACTGACGCACGTACTGTCCGATGATGGCTGTCTTCTGGGTTGTTCGGACGTGTAGTCAGGTAGAAGTTCACCATTCAGAGGTCCTTGCTGCCTCCATCTTCGGGGTCACCGCTGTGAAAACCTCAAATCCTACCACGTACTGTCTGTCCGTTTGAAGCGATGTTCTCGTTGCCATGGATAACGGTTCGTTCCCGTCTTTTGTTTTGTTTCGTTTCTCCTTCTCTCCGCCGTTCGCCGAGTTTCTACGTTGGAATTCGCTGTTCTCCGGTCTATGACGCACAAGTGGCGACGCTGAGCACGTTTATTCCTCGCAATCTCGCTTCTCTCTTCGGTCCACAGGCCGGACTGCGTAAAAGAGGAGACTAGGAGGACACGCCACTGGAGAAGCGGTTTATGTCTTTACAGATATTAAGTTGTTTCGCAAAATTGTGAACGCTGATTCTCATTCTGGAAGTAGACCAACCATTTTCAAGTAATTCCTACATCAAGTACACCCTTCATGACTTGAGACCAGTCATTGAAAAGTCGTTAATTCTGTTGTATGACGTCAGTCCATTTACTTACGATGCTCGTTAAACCTGACATCTCTCGCACAAGAGGACATTTTCATAATTTAATCACGAACCATTTTTCCTCTGGCTCCTTCCATGTTCTGAATCGTCTTCATTGTCCCACGGAGAGCAGTTGATCTCTTCCCGGGAGGGATCTTCGAAACCAGGAGCGGATATCGTTTCTTGTTCTTCTCCGGTCCCTCCCGGTGAGTACCAGTCAATACTGCCCCCTTTTTGCTCGTCCGACGATCAGCGGTGTTCTACATGACGTCAGTGTTCGCTGGAGCTGCTTCGATCAGCAGCTGCAGACCTTGACACACACTCACGGCTTAAAGCTGGACTGTCAGCGTCCGGGTATACACATGACGGATGGCAGAACGAAGGATTCTGGAGGCTTATGATTGCGAGTTTTCGTATTGCATTTTCACTAAAACAGATTTCAGCGATGCTGAATGCCGCCCCTGCATTCGTACGAGCTACTGCAAGAAATTAAGAATCCTTGATCGCCTTAATCCCAGACGCCCACGAATAATACAATTTGTTTTATTTGTGAGGCAGTCCGCCATGTTATGATTAGTTCTGTCAGTTATTTTCGTGCACAAAAATATTTCAGGGAGACTTTTGTGAGAACTTTTAGTTGAAGGGATTGTCATCGGGGCAGATGATGCAACATGCAGCGGAATTTGCGTCTTTACGGCGAGATGAGTTGCATCCGAAGAATCGAAGTGTTGTAAGATTACGAAAACACATAGCGGACAGCCTGGAGTGCATTTGTCGACATTGCCTTTTCTGTTACAGACGTGCGTCGCAGTACCAGTCCAGGTACGCGTAGTCTCCATCGTCAGGGGTCGGTCCTGTCGACGGTGTCTGGAGTGGGCGGGGCCTCCGTCGGCCCGATGGCCGCAGGGGATGCTGGGTCTCAACACCTCACCCCACAGCAGTTCGGCATCTTGGGTGAGTGATGATGTCTGTAGAGTAGCTAATCAGCTGCTCATTTCATCTGTTTTCTGTCTGTGGTTTGCATCCGTGCCGTAGCTCGGGTGCAGGTGAAACTGATAACCAAACACTGACGAATGCAGCAGCGCGCAACCAGGACTCGCGTTCGCCAGAAGACGTGATCTAGTGGTTCAATGTTGCCATGCAGTGCGAAGTTCCGTGTTCATGCCCATCCGCAAATAGGCGTATTTCTCGTCTGGTTTAGTCGGAGGTGACCGGAGTCTCCCTCCGGTCTTTTAAAATCGTTGCCTAACTCTTGGCATCAGCATTGAACGTCCGATGCTGGAATCCGAATGAGAGCTTCACCACTGATGACTTATGGTCGACATAATTACGGCTTACTTTCTAGTGCAAATGGACGGTCTCCGTTCTGCTCTACTAAGTTGTTCTGGGTTTCACGTCGGGCTCAACAGATCCCAGCCCTAGACACGCGATGACCGAGTTCAGAGCATTCAGTTTACGATCCGAAGCCCGGGCTCCTCGTGTTTATTAATTTACGCAGTCAGAGAGCAATTTTTAAACGAGTTAATGGTTTTAAGTGCGCTGTGTCGTCTGTGATTAATGAATTCGCTGCGAGATCTGTAACGCTGATTGGCAGATTAAAAGCGCCGAGCCCCTCCCGCTGTCGTGCAGACGGAAAGAACCAGGGTGTCCAGTTCGTAATTGGTGAAATTATTACCAGCAGTCTTCTCGGTGGAATAGGTTTTGTTTATCGGGATAAACTAGGGGATCGACAGAATCGATCGGGGCGGTGTTTGCACGTGCCGTGCGTGTACCATAAAGCTGTCGTTGCTCAACGTTGCCGTGGCTCTGTCTCAGAAGGCAAACCGGGCCGGTGATTTGTGCTTTCCTGTCGTGTAACCACTTTTTTCTTGTGAGTGTGAGCTAGTACCCGGTTGATGTTGAATGCGGCCCGTGAACAAGGTCACCATTGGAATTCCTCGCCTTTCCTCACTGAAACGTAGGCAAAAACCCGGGAGCATCAATCATTAAACGCGACACCGGTATCTTCTCTCTGTGCTAATTGCGCGGAGCCATTCTTCATGAGCTGACACTCGCTCAGATGGTCGATAAATTTCCCGCCTTTTATGCAAACCTCAAGGTTCCGCCAATGATCCCTCTCCTCCTAGGTCGTCCTTCATCTACTTCTAGGTTTACCAAGATGTATCTTCTGTTCAGGTTTTCTGGATAAAATTTCGTATTGATTTTTAATTTCTTCCGAGCTTGTTCTCTCCTTCTGAACGCCCTAATAGACAGTGGACAGGGCTCCTGATGAAGCTTCTCAATGTGTGTCTCGGTTACTTCCTCTGGTCCTCCAACAGCCTTAGTCAGCGTCGCTCTGTCATGGCGAAACCATCGACCCGAACCTAACCTAATCTTCATGCCCTTTGCACCAGGTAATATAAACGAGGCGCTCATATAATTTCGTCACAAAATAAATTCATGTTTAAATCGGGCCTTTTTTTACAATTGAAGATCGCTATCTTCTGCAACTTAACTGTACGACGAAAGATTCACCTGTTGACAACGGCCGACCCTTCAAGGAAGACAGCGCACCAGGTAAATAGCGAGGCGAAGTGCGTGTCGCGCGGTGTTCCTCACAACAACGCTGCTTTGCGACTCGTCCAGAGGGGACGTTCGTGACGCTGTCACTTGGTTCCATCTTGCTGGAACAACAAACCCAGTGATGAATCTGAAAGGACACGGGAGTGCTGGTCACAGCCCGTACACGTTAAGAAAAGACACGCACTTTCGTGAAGTAGACCCATCCCATTACGTATCATTCAACGAGACCTTAAAAGAATTCCAGTTCCCTACGTTTGAAGATCAAACTGTCGATTCAAGGTCATTCTTCGTGCTCTTTCGTTACCTCGGCCCCAGACTCAAAGCTCAGATGTGGAGTGACAGAGCTTTCGCAGACAACTGGTGCTTCTTCAGGTGTCTAGTATATTCGACTGCTTGAATATTACTTATTCTTCTTCTTCCTTCGAAGATGTAGGCCCATTTGACCAATTCCGAGGTACACGTTTTATGCCCGGGCGTCCGATGGATATTCTTCAATGTCATGTATCGCTTTGTTAACCTCAGATTCCGCGTGTCCTCACTTCGCCGTCTGCTTCCGGTCTGCGCAAACCTGTCGTCTTTATCAGGAAATGGACTTGTGCGGTGACAGACGAATGACGATTTACGTCGATTCGCCATGAAACAGCTTCTAATTGCGTTCCTCCAGCGACTGGCAAGGGATCTAAGGCTCGTGGTGGTTTGTTTATTGACGCCGTCATAAAGCCCCGATAGGTAGGCAGGGTACGTGTGTTATGATCTTAAACTGCTCCAGTTCCACATGGAGATTGATGTGCGTTTCGCTGTAATTTCTCATATCCTGCCTCGTAGTCGGTATTGCTCAGGGCCACTGCTGTCATGTGAGCGAGAGAGAGAGGGCACTCATTTGATTGGTTCGTTGATTAAGAATTTCCATCGTTACATATGAGTACGCCTACTTAAAATGTGTTCATGAGATTTAAAATTATTCATTGTCAGGACTTTTTCCACCGTCTGTTCTTTAAAATCACGACGTTTCGGAGGCTGGTTCTGTCTCCGTCTTCAGGTGAGAGGTACCTACTCTGTTGGGTCCCTTAGATAGAGCTAGTCTCTGTCTCTGTCACGTCGTGATTTTAAAGAGCAGACGATGGAAAAAGTCCTGATAATGAACAATTTTAAGTCTAAACTACCGTCGTCAAAACCCTTTAGAATTGTTCATGAGATTATGTGATGCTTGATTTTTTTTTAATTTAAGAGAATGCGTCATAATCCATGCCATGTGATGTGCTTTGGTAAAGGAAACAAGATTAATCCTTAAGACTCTCTTCTAATCGTCATGTTCTGAAGAAACAAAGCTAATACAGTGGGAATACTAACTGAACTAGTCCTGTCGTCAGTATAAAAAAAAAAAGTAGGGCTCGTCCGGGATTTGAACCCGGGACCTCTCGCACCCTAAGCGAGAATCATACCCCTAGACCAACGAGCCGCGTTCTGTGGCGCCTCACGGCTCGTACTTCAACACTCCGTGGATCTGTGCAGTGCGAAGTCTCGGCGTCACGGTCCCTTAGCAACCAGATCAGAATTAATGACTGCATTCGTAAGATAAATTCCGCAGAACAAAGCCGAGCGGAATGGACTCTGCGTGTGCTTCTGGAACATTGGCAATCGCGCGTGACTCATGAACGCGGAATGTAAACTCGCTCAGGTACACAGACTTTCTGTCCAGCTCGAACGAGCCTGGTTCGGCACGTTTTCCTCGTTATCTGCCTCCCGAGTCAACACACATCTTCTTCGCCAAGGAATTTTCGGTTGAGACATTTTAAATTGGACAGTAACGCCGCTCGCAATCTGCTGAAGACACTGCAGCCCCATAGTTTGACGTTTTCCACTAACCTGAACAGTTGTTCGCAGACGAGACTGCCAAATACTGACGATATTAACATAACGCGTTTCCTGATATCGGGTAACTATTTTCATCACACAGTGACAAGTTTTTCAGCGAAGGTATTCGGGTTACGAGTGCAGGACGCCTGGCTTATGGTAAAACAATGATTGAACACAAGCGAACGAGGTAGAATGTGCGTGGTGACACCCATCTGCATTGTAGTGGCTTGTCTGTATGCGCGTGGTATTTAAGAAGGAATTTGGGCTATGTGAGATTTGGGGTTCTCGCGGCCGTGGGGATGTCGATCCTGGTTTCTGGGTTCTAACGCCCTGTGGACTTGCAAACGTTTCGGAGGAACACGCCGAGGCCTCAAGACCCAACAGCTCTTTTCTCGTGGTTCTGTTGCGAGCCTCGAACCCTGCATGCCAACAAACCGTGCTGAAGGAGGCTGCCGGTCGGCGACCTCGTGGCGTGACAACTCCTTCATGACTCGGCGGCATTCCAGTGGATCGCAGACACAAACTCCGCACTGTTGCTGGACACATAATGTTCTTAGTTTGCCCAGAACATTTCTGGCCGCAGTTGCACGTAAGCGCCGAAGTTACGCGGTGCGTGGGTCTTCAATTGCTTCTCCGGCGATATTCGAATCCATCCCTGATTGCAAGGAACACAACTGTGTTCACTTCTCGTTAGCACGTGAGTGCGAGTGAGATTGGACTTTGGATTGCGAGAGGAAGACGATGGCGACGGGTGCCTGAGCTGCACGAGGCCGGTTGGCCTTCGATGAATTCTTGCATCGGGATCCTCCTTTTGTCTTGTGTGTGTTCGAGATCTCCTGTTCTTATTTCCCGCACTTAAATTTGGAAATAGACCGGTTCACCTCGATACTTTCCCCCCCCCCCCCCCC
>NW_019060031.1:131133-141378 GCF_000696155.1 Zootermopsis nevadensis
ATGAATTGGTCAGGAGGTTAGGTTGGGCGGGCCTCAGAGCCGGTCTGATATGGTGGCCGTCAGATAATCAAAACCAGTCTTCAGAATAACAGAGTCAGACAGGCCTGATGGCTTAAGCCGTGATGTTGAAATATGATTCGTCTGCTGATATTTTGAGTTTCCCGTTGATTGCCACGGGCCGTATTCTCGTGTCTGCGTAACGACCTTTCTCTCTTGCGTTCGTGTGAACTTCCGTGTCGTCCGTGAACAGCAGAGCTGACCTGGCCAGTAAAAGCAACTTGTCCTTAGATTTTTATTCTCGTGTGGTTGGTCTTTGTATGTATTCCTACCTGAGCTCTCTTAAAAATTAGAATAAAAGTTTGCCCAGATAAAATCTGCGACGAATTGAATTTTGTGAAGGTTCTCACATGAGAAACCGAAGCAGAAATATTCCCGTATATATTTTCTGTGTCAGCTTCTAGTTTGTTGGGCATGAAGACATTTAAAAACAAGTCTGCCTCTGAACCTGGTACAAAGTTAAGCTGAGACTTAGGAGATTCCAGATCGTGTCGTCAGCCGGCATGCTCTAATCCCGACGGACACTTGCTACGTATGGCTGTCTGCGAGGCTAGTGCTATCGTGTTCATTGCTCGCCCTAATATGGCGCACAAGCGGCTAGACCAGTGAAATTAATGCAAAACATTTCGGGGAATTATGAGCCGGGATAGCTCAGTCAGTATAGTGACTAGCTACGGGCTGGACGGCCGGGGTTCGATCCCCGACGGGGGCACGGGATTTTTCCTCTAGCCCCTGCGTCCAGACCGGCTCTGGGGCCCACCCAGGCTCCTCTACAATGGGTATCGGGGTCCTTTGGGGTAAAGCCGGCCGGGGCGTGATGCTGACCACTCACCCCCACCTAGTGCCGGGGTCAAGGAAGAGAGGAGCTATACCTCCACTCACCCCAAACGCCTACATGGCGTATAGTGGGACAAACTTTACTTTATTTCGGGGAATTCTGACTGGTTCTCACTTTGCAGGCGGCTTCTCGCTCGGAAAGCAGAAGACCACAGTCACAATCTCGATGAACACGATCTTCGGCCCGTTCGGAGGCACGGTAGCTGCTGAGGATGGCCAGTATTCGATCCAGGTACCGCTCGCTCCCTTCCCGCTGTTTTCCTTTAAACGCTCCTGTACCTTTACAGCTCTCGTGAACGCACCCGTTTGAGCACTGGAGTCTGTTACAAGCTGCTGCGAAAACGAACGCAGCGAAGCGTACAAAAGGCCCGTACACCCGATTCTAGGCAGGACGAACGTGTGCTGAGACCACGCATCTGTTTGCTGTTTCCAGAAACCTCGCGCTCCTCCTGTCTTGTCCCAACTCCCCCAGTGAACAGATGCGCTTTTGAGCCAGCGCCCACCCGAGTCTGTTCTTCAAGGGAGCACTTGTACCGACTAACAATCTTCTGTTAATGTCATTCGCTTTTTCCCCCCCATTTCAAATTTGTGTCGGCTCACATTTCCTTTCTTTGTGTAATTTTAGGACACTCCAGTTCTGTTGAGAAGTCTCACATGCATTTGCTGTCAAATTCCTTTGGTTGTTGAAATTTGTCAAAATCAAGTTTGGGGCCGTGTTTTACGAAACGAGGCTCACCCATATTTGTCCATCGGTTGGTTGTTTAGCACAGTGGTATTCAACCTGGGGTACGCGAAGACATCTTAGGGGGAACGTTAAATTTAAAAAAATATATTATTTTATGATAAACACTGAATAATCAGTAATGTAATTTATTAAATTTATTTTAAATGTAGATTATATGCTACGTATAACTTGAATTATACACCAACGACTTTGGGGGTACAAAGTTGAAGAGACATTATATCTGGGGGTACGCGAAGACATCTTAGGGGGAACGTTAAATTTAAAAAAATATATTATTTTATGATAAACACTGAATAATCAGTAATGTAATTTATTAAATTTATTTTAAATGTAGATTATATGCTACGTATAACTTGAATTATACACCAACAACTTTGGGGGTACATCTCTGGATTCGCTTGGAGAGGTGGAGGAAAATCAGTGGCACGCGTACCGACAGCTGCCGCGGCCCGTCGATGAATCACGAGTGTCCCGAAATTCTTTTACTTTTCTCTTTCATGGAATCCGCGGGGTTTAGCGACGTTCCGTTCGAGGGCAAAGTTGGCCCAAGTTTGTTCCGCGTTTTACAAGATTCGTCAAAACAAAAGCGATCACTTAGGTCATTACGTGATGAGAGGATCTTCGTGGGTTTACGAGGTCACTTCCTGTCGAACGTTAAAGAGACGCAATTTTAAAGGCGAATCAAACAAATTTATGTCAATGTTCGTCAGTCAAGAGAAGTACAGTTTTTCACACGATTATTTCGGTGTGTAAGTGCTGTCGCCCTCGGCAAGCTTAGATTTGTGTGTTCGTATCTTACCACTACATTCCCACAGGCGACCGCCTCTCTTTCTGTCCTGACCCTAATCCAATACACGAGTAAATAAACCATTCACTTCTTAACGGTCGTTTCAGTAGTCGGAACGAATACGTGCGATCCACGTCCTTTAAAGGGGCTGGCAGCAGGAACTCGTTTCTTTGTCAGCCAACTTCAGTTCGAGGTTCGGTTGCTTTAGCATCGCGGGAATGTCGAGAGAATTCTTGGGGGCTTTAAATCTTAGGTCAATAAATGCTAACATGCTGAAATTCAGACAAGTCCAGTTTTGTTACAGTTTCTCCTCCCTCAGTGCAAACATTCAGTGTTTTCTTGCTGGCACAGACTGTACACGTACTGTTCCTGCAGCATTTATTTGATTAATACTGTACATATGAAAAGACAGGCACTGCCATGTTTGCTCTTTCCTTCATACACAGTTACAAAATATAATATTTATCTCACATTTCCATCCATCAGTTGTGCTGTAGTTTATTAAAACTGCCAGGGACTTCACATTTCAGTTTATTTTTATAATTCTGATTCAGATACATTTTCTGCTAGGTAATATTATTGTACATCAGTTTGCAAATGACATGAAGCTGTGTTCCCCGTTTCCAGGACACACGCGTATTGTCAGACGAGTTCACGATGTTTCCCCCCCCCCCTTCTCATTCAAGCATTGTACATAAAATTCAGTCTCTGGGTCAATCAAACGATTCTGTAGCCGAGCACACGCGCTCAGCTTTGTGTGGAATGTCAATAGAACAGATGATCCATCCCTGTTACGAAGCTAACGCTACTAGACTTAAGATTGATTGGTTGTGTACAAGGCCAAGTTTCAGGATTCCTCCCCACTCTGAAATTATAAAGCACTACATCATGTAAATTAATGTATCACTTGAAGAAAGGCCAATCCATTACCTGGACCTCTCGCATTTTAGAAAAAAGCACTCCGCACTCTTATTACAGTTATGTACATAATAATATATATATACATACACAGTTCGGCCAAATTCCTGTTCCCACAAGTAGGAACAGGATGGACAAGATAAGGAACAGGAATGTTTGAAAGGGCTTAAAACACAATATATTAAGCTATTTGTCTTATAGTATGTACAACAATCACACGTACGCATTCATGCAGGTATAACAGAGCTGACACCTCTCACTCCCCCATTCACGCAGATTAACACAAACGATCTCGGTCCTGGACAGGATCAACTGATCTATGTTATCCTCCGGGCGATCTCCGCATACGTGAACAGAATTAAGACGCCGGTGGCGAGATAAGTCACGGAGGACAGAGCTCCAGAGCCTGCAGTGGTAAATCCCCTCTCCTGCTTGTTCTTGAGTGAGTGTGCGCCACCGTCATCGGACATCATGCTGTGGTTGTCCCCCGGTTTTACGGCGTGGACGCTGTTTTCGTCGAAGAGATTCTTCTGTTTCTTCTGCTGTTGCGCCGGAAGGGTTCCGGGCGCTTCCGTTGTCGTCGTCGTGGTCGTGGTCGTCGTCGTGGTCGTGGTGGTCGAGATAAAAGTAGTCGGGACGAGCGTGTTGTTCGTGATGAAGTACACGGGTCCAAACTCGGGCCTCACATCCAGCATCGCTTCCTCCTGGCGGTTGCCGTGGATGGTACGGACCTCCGCATGCTTGTCTTTATACACTGAGACGAGTTTCCCTGTGTAGGGCATTTCGGAAACGGTGTCGTTCCCGCGTAGTGTCACGTTGACGGCGGTACCCGGTTCCAGCTTATACTCCACCCTGTGGGAACAAAAGGAGAATCCAGTCAGTGCAATGACTGGGGGTCAAATGGTTTCCTCAGCGAGCAGTTTTCCTTCCCCATCATTTTGTCGCTAAGAATTGCGTGCAACTATAGGCCTACATACATTCAAATAATAGAGATCGGTCCTCGTTGTTACCTGTAGACCTCTTGGCGTTCCTGAGTCTGTGGTATTCCCCACTCAACTTCATCGATGAGTGTGCCATTGGCGAACTTTACTGTTGTAGGAAGGCCCTTCAGGATGGCCTTGCCCTGACCCCAGTACACAGAATATTTGCTGTCGTACGCCAGGACCGAGTCCACGTTGACGGGGAACGTGGATCCCGCGTTGCTCAACACGCTTGTGGCCAGCACTCGTGGTTTCCGGGACTGCCTCTTCCTCCAGAGGTCGAACTTGAGGCCCGTCAGCTCGTATCTCACGGGCTCGGTCTCCACCAGAACTTCTCCGTCAGAGAACTCCTGCACGTTGCCACTCTGTACAATCAGACAACGACCCACATGCGTTTCAGAAGACTGCTCATGCGTTGCCACGAGACGGGATGCAGACAAGTTAATCTTGAATAAGTACGTTATCCGTCCTCAGAGACGTGGAACAGAGAATTTCCGCTGTGTTCGGCCGAAATACCAAGTGCTGTTCACTTGTTTTACGATGCGGTTTATTTGTTCTTTTGCCAGAAGTATTGTATTTCTCGACTATTAGTTAAACGTACGTGGCAGTTATATCAGCGGTAAAAGGCGTAAACAGCACTCCAAAGTGTGCGCGGACCGGATTAATCTGGCTCAGAATACTGTCCCAAGGCGGGCTCTTGTAAACAGGGCAGTGGGATTCAAAAATGCGGGCAATGTCTGAGACTATTTCAGCTTTTGGGGTACGTTTGTGCTCCGTGGAGTTGGTCACATATTTGTGTAATCGTGGATTACTACCGAATTGTCGATCTTAATGTGAAGAGAGTGAGGACTTGAAAAATACCTGGCACTAGTTGTTTTAATTAATATTAAAGTGACTCTTAACAGCGCATACAAAAGGTTTATAATGTGTTAGGATTCTAGACATCTGATGGTTAGTCACCTCACCAACAAACAAATGCAAGTGTCTTAAAATCTATCAGGGACAAAATTGCTACCAGACAGGGACAGTCGGATGTGCAAACGTCGTGGAGGCACTTCGATAAATTAATTTAATGTTCCATTGTTCCTTAAAGGGTTATCAGAAGCCTGCCGGTAAGTAGGTTGAAAAATGCTCAGCTTGCCAAGTTCCGTGTGCACGCAACTTAACACGTTAATCTTTTTTTTATGGTGCCAATCGGTGATTTACCTTGTTTACAATGCTGATCTTGCCAAGGCCGACTTTTGGGTCGAGTTGCCCGATGTGGTGGGAGAACCGATCGCCCGTAAGACTTTCATCTTTGCGTCTAGCGATGAACGTCTCGACGCCTTCTCCGCAGGCCACGGCCCCCGTCGGGACGAGGTTAAACTTATTCCACGGGACCCATGCCAGTCTGGATCCACCGTCCACGTTCTCGAGTACCTGGTAGCGTTCGTAGCTCTTCCTGGCGCCCAGGAAGGCCACGATACACGACTTCTGTTCCGGGCGAAGCTCACCAGATACCCACATCCCGTCGGAACTCGCCCGACACACGACCACCTCTCGCGTCGTGTCTGTGGCTGCTTCGTCCTCTAAGCCGGCGACTGCTGAAAGAAAGAGCACTGTCACAAACCAGGAACACGACACAGACATGCCTGAACGGATGGCGTCTGTCGTCAATGCAATTTCGACTCACTTGGAACATTAGACATCCCCGTGACTAAAAGACAAAATGTTTGTCGAGGCTGCTATTAAACCGCATCACATGGGTTTCTGGAGCATTTTCTTACCGAGTACGAAATTGGCGGAGAACAAAAGTTTCGCCAGGTGATATTACGTATTCCTGTTGTGGTACGGTTACATTTATCACTACTTCTATTGACAAATGAAGCAATGTACACTTTCACGTTCAGCAAATCTTCACGCTCCATTTTTTTATAGCACAGCCATCGGCTGGAACGCTGTGCTGGTAGAATTGCACCCAGTTTTTGTTACAGAATAACGTGCATCGTTTGAACTGATAAGAATTGTGTGCATAGATAAGCGCAAGGCAAAACTAAACCAACAACGGGAGCACCTTGCAACACCTCGTGAGCGCCAACCACGGAGTTTGGCGGCAAAGTCCCGCTCTCTCCTGCCACCCACTGCAGGGTGCTGGAGGTGACCAGTTGCTTGTACTCGGATCGAATGTGAACGCCGTTGTCTGCCAGGGTCACTGCCAGCAGGAGTAGGAACACCGCCGGTCGTCTGTGCCACACCATGGTGCGATCTGCAAAACAGTTGAATTTGCTATGAAATGTGGAGTCGTTGATGATGTCGGGTTTATGTTACTCGTTACGAAGCCTGAAGCCAATGCAGATGCCTCGTGACAATTGGAATGACAAGCTGCAGGGAAAATGTGAGCCAATGGCTGGCGCCTGACTTTTCCATTGCCCTGTAATCTTACTCTGCGACTTACTTTCCTGAGCGGATAAGCTTCCTAAGCCCGATAGAGCTCCTCCACTAATTGGACAAAACCTCGGGTTCGTCTGCTTCTTTTGTTGGAGCCTTCGTTGTCAGGGATCCGTTGCTATCTTGCCCAGGTTCGAATCCAAGGCGTGGCAGTCGCCACTTACGAACTGAGATTTTTCGGCAAAGGGTATTTAAGGGATGAGTGAAATTAAGGATGAATTGCGGTTAAACGGTCCTGTGAGCATTACCTAATTTATTTTGACGGTACTCCAGTTCAAACTCTTTGCGCTGATCGGCATGCGACTCGTCAGGAACAGCTCACGCGCTGAGGAGGAAATCTTCTGCGGTCGTAGACATTCACCGTCACTGCCGACTTTGTTCGTGTGAAGAGGCAGAAAAATGGAATAGAACAGGGGCCCAACCCGAATGTGATTAAAAGGAAGAGCTGTTGATTCCGTTGTTATAATAAGTGACGCATGATATCCGAACCAGTGTATCGGAATTACTCGCGTTAACCAACGCTAGTGACCTGCATTAAAATTGTTGAATAAAAATTTCCTTGGATATTATCCATCGTCTAATAAATATAAAACCTAAAACGACGTTTCGGAAATGGGACTCTATCTCCGGAGATAGGGATTAGCTCTATCTAGTGGGCCCAACTGTGTAGGAACCTGAAGACGGAGATAGAGTCCCATCTCCGAAACGTCGTTTTACGTTTTATATTTACTAGACGATGGATAATATCCAAGGAAATTTTTATTCAATTGACTCTTCACCATCGTCAAGAAGTTTTAGATTTGATTAAAATTGTTCCCCATGCAAAAGCGAGCACCAGTGGTTGCAGGATTTGGAACCTTTGACAATAGTTTCCACAATTTCGAGGCTTCGTTAAGTAACAGAGCTGGGCCCTCGCTTATGACAGCATTTCACACCTGGTGTTTTTGTAAGTTCGTCTTGCAGGCCACATGCTCCTCAGAACTTCTTGGTCCCAACTGCAGTTGCTGGGCAGATATGTGATGAAAAACAAAACAGAATTCCAGTAGACCTTGTACCGGGCAATTGTAACAAGTTATACTGCGTGGTTGTTATGTCGTGCGACTATTAGTTGTCTGCGCCTGCGCGGCACACGTGTCGTTCATCGTTTATATAAGCGATGACGCGAACAAATCTCGACCGCCCGCATCGAAACACAAGTCCTGTCCCAGTTCTGTATCGCCGACCTTTTCGCCTCTGCTGTTACGAAATGACGGAAGACAGCACTCGCCGCGCAGCTAAACCGAGGCCCTCGAAGTCTTCTTTCTCGCCAAGAGCTCTTCGTGTTTTATGACCTCGTGCCAATCTCCACGTTTTCGCTCTCGATTCTCGTCAGTTCTTGCAGCCACCGCCAAGACGAAGGGTCGTGCCGTTTCTGAACAGAATAACCCCATCCTGAAGATGTACGCTTCGCTTGTTTGTCAAGACACTTCAATTGACGTGGATCAGATTCAAAGGAGAACACCTGGGTTTTTGATACGCAGAGAAACACTCTCAAACCTTTTCGAAATTTTGACATTCTAGTTTCAAAACCCATACTAAGATTATTAATAAGCGTGTTGATTTCAAAATTGAAATGCTTCACGCAAAGTTTTTGCTAATATTAATCTGCGGTGAATTATTCATACCCGAGTTGCATATCACGTACGCGTGTTTGTTAATTGCGAGAATGTGATGACGCAGCGAAGTTGTTTGGAAAATAATTCCTCGAGTGTTCAAGTATTTAAAAATAAATGGGAAGAGTTCCACCGGCCCCGTCACTTCAGGCGTCCGGTTTTACATTCCAAGAACTCGACAGCCGTCATTGTCATGCCCTGCCCATGTTTACTTTGAAGTGGACCGCATTTCCTTCCCGCCTCGTCTACAGAAACTTGTTCCAACATCGGTCATGTTGGCTTACGCGAAGCCGCGCTAGAAATTTCTTTCAGTGATTCCGATTTGGAGCCATTTATCCGGTTCCTTTCACGAAGCCAGTGACTAACCGCCTGAGCTACGGCCCCGAGAATATTTCAGCCTCGTGGACGTGTAACTTCCTTACCAAGATGCACTTTGCGCTTGCAAAGTGCTCCTGATAACAAGCCAAATGCCGTTCGAAGCATTTTACAGGAAACCATATTCGTTTCACCTGTGCAAGGATCTCGTTGTCCTCGTGGAAGCAGATACAGTGGGATCCGCGGTGCAGTCTGTCCCTCTCCTGTATCCATGGCAACCCCCCATGCGCGGCTCAGAGGCAGAAAACACGTGTCTGCTCTGCCTTAAAAGTCTTCGGGATACTCAGGGGATACACCCCGTTCGTCGCAATTATTCAGAAAGGGGGCAACGCGACCTCTTGTAATGTAGTCGGGGCGAATCTGTGCGCTCGAGAGGCGTTATCATGGGCCCCGCAAGGTGGTAATTAGGGTCAATGCTTTCCGTTTCGGTTGTTTGGACGGCGCCCGGGGGAGGCTGTACCTGCAGCCCAGCCGTTTACTTTCACTGCCCAACATCACGAGCGTTGGATGACGGGCAGATATCAAAAGCCAGTATTTCTGCAGCTTACATGCTTAGTCACGTGACAGTGAATAAATACCTGAAGGCTGTTGTTAGCAAGATTCCAGTCAGAACCAGCCACGTTTCTCTGCAACGCCGTTCTCCACATTCATTCTACACTCCCCCTCCCCCCCAGGTGCGTCGGATTGGAGTTCTGGTCCAGCGGCAGGGCCGACTAAACCTTCTGCTTCGAGCCCCACCTCGCAATTAACTTCGGAAAATGAATACTGCAAAATCACATTGTCAGTTTATATGATGACACTAAACGTACGTTGTCACTCTGCACCAGGGGTCTCAACGTACGGTCCGCGGGTCCGATGTGGCCGAGGGCACCTCTTCGTGCCTTCTCACGCGAGAGAAAGGGCGAAGGGTCTGTTACGCCGCTTCCACTCTTGGAAGGAACAGTCGGCAGCCAACGTAGGTACGTTCCTTGGAACACAATTTACCCGATACGATAAGCACCAATTCTCTATTTCTACTCCCATCCGGAAGAATGAGAGAGAGGCAATATGGCGTCTCCGTTCTTCCGATTGATCTACGCCCTTAATTTTACTGTTTGGCTAATGAATTAGTGGTTCAATGAATCTTCCTTTTTCCCCGTAGTTCACTCGATACTCGTCGTACATCGCCAGACTGTGATTTGCTCGACCCCCCCCCCCCAAAAAAAAAGGTGCAGGGCACGTGATGTTACTAAAGAAATATCAGCTTTAAATGAAGAAAGTCCATTGAAAAGTCGTTCCTAAGAGCCTGATGGTTTCATTACCGCGTTCCCCAAAAGGTGCAGCCTCCTCTTTCCTTAATAAATATTCATCTTCAACTGGAAGTTGTCGTACGTCTCGCTGCACACAAAAGAGAGCAGAGCAAATCTGTTCGTGTTGTGAGTGTAACCGCGTTCAAATCAGGCAGTGACAGTTAACCGTCAGTTTTGA
>NW_019060031.1:158101-181928 GCF_000696155.1 Zootermopsis nevadensis
GGAAACATTCCGTCTGGCATGGCGGAGATGCCACAGCCAACATTTATTCTTTTCTCTACTTGTAATGTAACCTTCTTCAATATCCACGGCATTAAAATTGTCATCCTCTGTCACCTTTCACGAAAAAGTTTTCTGCTCTGAATGTACGGGTCGAGTTCGTAAGTGGGTGGTATGATTTGTTAACTAAAGTTTATTTGTGGCTGTTTTTAGGTGGCGGATGTTAAGGAATTTGAGGATGTTAAGGAATTTGAGGCATATCTTGGTATGTTCGCTGAACCTGACTGTCTACGTCTCTATCAGTTGGCAATGATTAAACTGGATGGAAGTGGCATTCCCTACAGGTGGGCTCCAGTAACCATTTTGCATGAATAAGCATTCCAGCATAATTTACAAATGATTCCCTGACCTCAGCGTTCATGCAAGGCAGAGAGACGTGCATTCAGACTGCACAGTAAATTTTGTTATATTTTATTAAAAACATTTTATAATAAAAGTTGATTTGAGTTTCACGCAAAATTGTACGAAACTAAAGTCAACTTGATGCACAACACAAAATATCTTCTATGAGCATTAACTAGCTTTGGGGTGTGCCGAGTGAAAACAATGCATAAGAAAGGCAGTGAATAATACTTGTACTTTGTTTCAATTTTGGGTTTAATATTGACTAATTATGAAGTTTTAAAACTTCAGTACCTGCATTCAGTTTCTCGCTCTTGCACGACAGGTGTCTGCGTACTCAGATGGTGCGGTGCCGCTCTGACATGGAGTATCTCGGCAAACTGCACTGTATCCGCCTTGCATTCCAGTACATCTTTAAAGACGGTGCTACGTGGCTGTGGTTTGCGGACACCGGACGACAGATGTTGGCCGACCTCATCATTTGTGCCGAGAAGGTATGGACTGTGTAAAATTTAATGCTGAAACTCATATCTGGATAAATGTATTCAGATAATATTTTATACTGAGAGTCCAAACAGATTTTATTACTCTCATGTCACAGAGATGTGAACCGAATTATACTGAGTTTTAGGACCCTAAGGACTTCCTGATAGCCTTTGAGGATATGCTGGAGTTCCTGCAGGATCACAGCAACTGGATCAGCATAGAGCAGGAGCTCAGCTTGAAGGGAGTCAAGGCAATGACGTTCTATGATATAGTTCTGGATTATATTCTGATGGATGCATTTGAAGACATTGAATCTCCTCCTTCCTCTGTAATGGCTGTCGTGCAGAATCGCTGGCTGTCCAGTGGGTTCAAGGAATCGGTGTGTATGTTAACTCTGAGAATTTGTCTACATTAAATGCAGATACTGTTTATTTTGCATGCAGCAGGTTTTGAGAAAGAGGCTGGGTAGTGTTCGTGGGTTTTTTGTGCAGACGGTACTTCAAGAAAATCGGAGAGTAGTCGCTTCCCATTTATAAATATTTGTCTACATTCCTCAGGATTTCTCAGTTTAGTGTTATCTTCTCTTCTCCATTTCAGTCTTTCCTATGGCCACTTTCAAAGAGGCTTCCCCACCAAAACTTGCGCGTACACGTGCTCATGACTACATTAATTCCAGGCCCTGTCAACAGCAGTGTGGTCGTTGCTGAAAGCTAAGCGACGGATGCTGAAGTTTCCAAATGGCTTCATGTCACATTTTTATGACATCTCAGAAGAGATATTGCCTTTGATGGCGTGGGGCTTCCTTGGTGATGATGAGAAACTGAAGGATGTCTGCCAGTTCTTTAAAGTATGTATGGAGCTCTGGAAGGTACAGATAGGTTCAAGATGGATGAAATATGTTTACATTTTTGTTACACCTTTTAGTTATTGTTGTCTCGCAACATTTTGTTGTTACACATAACATTAAATGCTGTTTACAGAGAATAGTTAGAAACTCTTACAGGTCTGGAACTCTGTATGTTTACGTGTGTGTGTGTGTGTTGGCAGGTAAGAAGCAACAGAAATACAAACTCTTAGAAAGATTTTCCACCATATTCAAATGTTTCTCACGATAGAAGTTTTCATTTTTATCCCAGGCGTTGGAGGGTTGTGAAAGTTATTTTACTTTCAGAGGCAGTCTTAAGCGGGCAACAGTTGAAAGTGTGATGTCTTTCACTGTTTTGACCTTCCACTCTGTCTGTGAGCTGGGGCTGATGTTTGAGCACAGTGTGTTAATTCCTATGATGTAAGACCGTACTCTTACCTATGACATACTTTTACTTCGCAGGATCAAGTAATGGCGTTCCTGTGTGATATCTTCAGTAGCCAGAAGTGTCATTTTACTAGTGTGGAAGAACTTGCACAGGACTTACTAAACCATCTTAAGTTAAGAGCAGAAGCAGTGAGTCAAAAAGTGTCAATTCCGAGTAATGTTAACGTGCATGTTTGAATGTTGTTATGGATGCACTAGTATCATGTAGATATTATAAATGCTTGACTGAAAATGTCATTTATTACTTAGCAAGCACAATACAAAATCATTTTTAGAACTATTTTAAAGGTACTCTAAACACTTAACAAAAGAAGACCTTTTACCGATAGTTGCAGTTAAGAGTTGTTATTATTTTCTTTATCATTCTTTTCAGGAAGTGAAAGTGAAATTTAATTTTTGTTGGTGGAGGTTATAGAATTGTTGGGAAGTGTGCAACTTCTGTGTGGTTTTATCATCACATTGTTGAAATGAAAATGTTATAGTGTGAACAAGACTACTGGATACACTTTTTGTAAATGGATGAAGAAACAATTTATCATTCCGTTGCATTAAAGCTGAATGATACAATAAAGTGAATGCAACATACTCTGTGAACAGAATATGTCACATTTTATAGAACTGCAGCTCATTGTATACATACGTGTTTTTGTGAGGTTCAGTTCACATGTGAAATAATGTCCAAGAGTGTGGAAAAATAATGGCAAAGTGTGATGTATTCATTATTCTAACAGGGTAAAATTGTTTGGAACATAAGTTTAAATTCACTGGCTTCCTCTCGTCATAATTTGTAATCCGTAATATCCTCACTTTATTTGTGTTGTGAATAATTACATTTAGGGCGGGGGGGGGGAATTAGTGCTTATTCATGAAAATGCATTTTGAGTGATTCCACGAACAAATTTGCAACTTAATGGAGATGTGGATTGACCCTTACGAATATTGAATCACCATGGATTATGTTGGCTAACTTGGGAGTTTTTCGTATGTTGGTATTTCACGATGCTCAATTGTCTGTTCTACATCAAATGCATAACCTTGTTGCTGCTGTTGGTGTTATCTGTGTGTTGGAGTATGGCGAGTTCATCAAGGTTGGTGTTATTGTCATAAATATATAATTTGCGAACATTGTTTTTACCCATATAATATCTTGACTTATAAAATGTTGTTTTTTAAAGTTAGTTATTCATATATGATTGGCGTCTAGGTCTCCTTTTTTCTGGATATATGTTTCAATTTGTGCGCTTGTTTTAGGTTTGACACCAATACAATATGCTGCAGTGCTCATCCAGATGCACCTTTGATTGAAGATTATCGTGCTGGTGATCAGATATGCTCAGAATGTGGTCTTGTAGTTGGTGATAGGTTAGTAAAATTTATCCTATCAAACTGCAGCACTATTTCAGGCTATAGACAATAACATTGTGGAACTGTTTTCAGAGTAATTGACGTGGGTTCAGAGTGGCGAACATTCAGCAATGAAAAGGCAGGTGCCGACCCATCTCGAGTTGGTGGACCAGAAAATCCATTGCTTAATGGTTCTGATCTTTCAACAATGATTGGACCTGGACGTGGAGATGCCTCCTTTGATGGTTTTGGTGTCTCAAAATATCAAAACCGAAGAACTGTAAGTAATAACCACTCTACCATGTATCATTGGTGTGGTGCTGGTCATGTGCAGTGTTTGAGTGGAAAATACACTATCGATAGTAGCTGCTTAATATATATAAAATATTTGTAATGTGAAACGTGACTAATTTTAGCAAATGAGTTCTACATGATTGTTCCACTGGGTGATTATGAATTTGTAAACCAAGGAACATGTTTTGACGTAAATACGTCTATACGGAAGGGTCATTCGGCAAAAAATTCAAAGGAAAACGTGTAAGATCCATATCAACAATGTGTAAATATGGACCGACAAGAATGATATTTACGTCAGATTCTCCAGAACCCTGGTTTCACTATCAACTTTTGTTTTATTTTTTGTTTATATTATTCATTTTCATACTAGTTGTTGGCTGATTATTAGTTTCAAATTTTATGAAGTTTGTTTTCTCAGAGTTTAAAAATAAGGTTATTGGACATCAGTCATTTGTTCCTGACTGTAAAGGTATGATTTGACAGTTCCATAAAATGGGTTCTGGTTTGTCAAGGCAATGATGATAGAGACAGTAAGTACCTCAGGAACATCGGTTGTTTTCTGAGAGAGTACGCAGATCAATTTCGTGGAAAAGTCATCTTCACAATCACTGCCATGAGAACCTGAAATCTCACTTCGTTCTCATAATGTCTCCTTTTCTAGATGAGTAGTTCAGATAGAGCGTTAATCAATGCATTCCGAGAAATTACCAGCATGGCTGATCGCATAAATTTGCCAAAGACCATCGTGGATCGTGCTAACAACCTTTTTAAGCAAGTACACGATGGGAAGAATCTGAAGGGCCGAGCCAATGATGCCATCGCGTCGGCCTGCCTTTACATCGCGTGCCGCCAGGAAGGTGTTCCACGTACTTTTAAGGTAATTCCTTGATTTATATATTCTTATCCAAGACACTGTCCGTACTGCAGTTGGAAAATTATGTAACATTATTAAAATATACAAATGGTGGGTGTCCCCCAGTTGCATGATTTTTATTGGTTGAAATGCTGACACCTGGCATGATAACCATAAACCTGTATTTGCCAGAATGTTGTAACACATTTTGTTTGGTCTTATTCCTCGTGCTACAAATTATATTTGCTGCGCCTTGTGTATGCTGACAGATAAATTGTTCCTACTGTTGTGTTTAACAGGAAATTTGTGCTGTCAGTAAAATCAGCAAGAAGGAAATTGGACGCTGTTTCAAGTTGATACTGAAAGCTCTTGAAACCAGTGTGGACCTTATCACAACAGGAGACTTTATGTCACGTTTCTGTTCTAACCTTGGTAATGACCCAGCTCATGTTCTTAATTTAATTAAAATTAAGGCAACATAACTGTGAGCCCTCCACAGTTCCTTACTCGTGCATTTTGGTCATTCAGTTCAGTTTACATGTATCTTATTAATTCTGTCAAATAAATTTGACAATTTTCTGTAACACCTTACAAGCCCCGTACATTTTTTTGAATGATCTGTAAGGTATTTTTTACCTGAGGCTGTTTTCTTCACATGCTCTTCAATTAATCTTGCACATTCTTACCATTCATGCTATGTAATTGAGGAAGCATTGTTAAATAATCCAACAATCAATAAAGCATCCCGTTTGTAAAAGAAATTTGTGTATTTTAAGATTACGTCGTTCTGTTTCGCACAGTACGAACTTTTGTAGGTAATCCTTTGAAACTTAGAGATATAGGCCACACTGTAAGTGCTTACTGGTAATTTTTATTTATTACAGTTAGCAGGTTCTTGCATCTGTGTTTTACTTTCATGCAGGACTTCCCAACATGGTTCAGCGTGCAGCTACGCATATTGCCCGAAAAGCAGTGGAACTTGACATTGTGCCTGGACGTTCGCCCATTTCAGTTGCTGCAGCTGCAATCTACATGGCTTCACAGGTTTGCATTTGGCACCCCGAGTGCCATCTTCATGTGGTCAAATTGCTACCCCAGTATTCCATCTGAAAAATCATGTTCTTCTTCATCATTCGTTCATAACACTTGTTGAAACAGTGAAACACCATATTGTGTTTGTTGGAAATTTTTTGTCTCTGTTGAAAGTTTACTGTGAATTTAGATAAAAAAAAGATGCCATTAAATAATTTGTGATCTGTCATCACCATGGGCAATTTTTCTTTGTATGTTGTGTAGTGTCTGGATAACAAATACCAAAGTTTTTATTTCACATAGAAAAAGGATGTGTTGAGACTAGAATGGAAAACAAATTGGCCTGTGCTACACGTGGCAGCCGTGGTGAAATACTACCACTATTTAATGGATCTGTAATACATGTGGAAGTTTTGGTAAAGTCATTTTTAGAGTAAACATCTGCTGTGTAAAGTGATCGTCCTCAGTTGTTATACCCAAAGAAATATGAAACCTGTCGTGTATCATGTGTGTCAAAGGGGAGACGAGGATTAACGTTGCTTTGCTTTTACAAAGTTTATGTGGTTGTTGTACCTTCTGTTAAGATGATAACTTGCTCCCACGCTTTTGAATTGCAGGCTTCTGAAGACAAACGCAGCCAGAAGGAAATCGGCGATATCGCTGGCGTGGCTGACGTGACAATTCGCCAATCCTATAAGCTGATGTATCCTCATGCTGCAAAGCTTTTTCCAGAAGACTTCAAATTTGCAACTCCTATTGATCAACTGCCGCAGATGTAAAGCAAAGAGATGCAAGTTCGTGCACTTGAGATGTGATTGCAAGGAAGGGCAATTACATTGGCTGGTTTTTGTTAGGATGCAAAAGTGTAATGTAAGAGAAAGGTGTATTGTTAATTTTTTGTGTGGATGTAATTTCATAGAAATGGTCAGACACTGCTCTTCTGGCTGTAATACCTGAGCGAGACGTAATATAGGATCTTCTTAATTATACGGGATCTGACGTGCAGAGTGAATTTACTGACCTATGTGGACCTTTATATATACACAGTGTGACCACAAAGTTCCTTTGGGGTTTTGAAAAATTGTGGCGCGCAAACAAATTGAGCTAGTCACATGCGGTTTGCGGCAGATTACAGTGAAACTCTGGACGTTTTTTACTGACCTCAGACCTCGATGTGGGCTCCCTTGGTAGCATGGAGAACGTCCAGACGATATTCGAGCTCTTGCCGTGTTCTGTGGAGCATGTCCGCTGGAATAGCCGAGATCGCATTCCTGATATGGGTGTTCAGGTCAAGTCCGTTAACTGGTGTTCGGAACACATTGCTCTTGACATAACCCCACAGGAAAAAATCCAGTGGTATGTCTGGTGAACGTGAAGGCCAAGGCATTGGACCATCTCTGCCGATCCATTTTCCTGGAAACGTCCTGTCTAGGTACGCGCGTACCTGCAGACCCCCAATGAGGTGGAGTACCATCATCCAGATTTTCATTGTAATCTGCCGCAAACCGCATGTGGCTAGCTCAATTTGTTTGCGCGCCACAATTTTTCAAAACCCCGAAGGGACTTTGTGGACACATTGAACTAGCATAACGGTGCATAGAGTATGTTAAACGGCTGGTGTTCTTACCACAGATGACCAGTACCATTGTCTTTTTGTTGCACTGTATTAAAGGAGGGAGTTATTAGCATTCTTCTTCAATGCCTCTACATGTTTTGAGCAGTTTAATTTAATTTCCACTGGAAGACATTCCTGCAGTAGAAAGTTAGAAGGCAACTAACTCGTGGGTGTAGAAAGATTTTTTCTAATGGACTAAATCATAATTTGACACAGTGTGTTGTTAACTCTGATAAATGGTTGCCTTTTATTGTATTGATTTGGAAGTTATTTATTTTGTTAAATGCATGTTCACATGTAACAGTACATCATTTATGTGTGGCTTTGTATCTCAGTTGATGCTGACCTGTTGAGTTTATTAATGGTTCATGCAAATGTTCACGTTTTCCCAGTCTTTGTATCTGTTACATGTTTTTCGAATTCAAAATTTATTAATTTATGAATTAGCATGGGCTTTTTAATTTGTCAGATGGAAATAAAAATAAATAATAATAAAGCACATATATGTACCTTTGGCACCTTAACACATGACTAGAAATGCCAGGGCATATATATCTCTACATGAAAGAGGTAACAACCCTTCATTCCAGATGTGGTTGTGACACGATTATAATGGATAGTGAACATAGTATGGTGTTTCTCCAAGTCTGAAGATTTTTGACGTAAATACGTCTATATGGAAGGGTCATTCGGCAAAAAAGTGAAACGAAAACGTGTAAGATCCATATCAACAATGTGTAAATATGGACCGACAACTGTGGTCAGCTTACGTGCATTGTTATGTTACCTAATGATTATACATTACTGCCGCCAACAATCCGCCGTCATTATTGCGGAAATAGCTGAGATGTGAATCGGTTGTAGAAGAAGTGCGTCGTGGAGTAGATAATTTTGTGCTGGTAAAAACGTTTTAGAATATCACAAGTATTTATCTTATATAAGAATTATTTCATTACATTACTTCTTTTTCTTTTTTCCCCTGCTTGTCACGGTGTCGAATTAAAGCCTTTAAATACTACAGTACACGCCTTTTACTTTGTTCCGGGCCAACTGTTTAATGATAAGCCTCTTCCTTCAGGAGAAAACCGAAGGTGACGGGTTCTTCAAGTAAGTGCCATCTCTCTGTCTCTCATACAGTACAGGAATAATAAATGTACTCTCATACAATGAAGAGTGGATATACATATATAAAAATATAGTCATATTTCTGTGGAAATACCAAAGAGATTGCACCAGTGGTTTGAATATGTCTCAGAATGAAACAGATACTTGGCAATGCCAAGGGAGTAAATGTGATCAGTTATATAACTAGAGTAAAAAGTTGTACGTAGAAACAAAAATAAAAATGTGATACAAATTAAAATCGATGTTCATAATTGTGAACAGATGGGGATATCAAAATGAATACAGGGTGTGCCATAGGTTTTCCTGTCTTGTGTTGTAATTGTAGTGAAACTGTTGATACCAGCAAGACGTATCTCATGGTTCCTGCACTGCATACATACCATACTAGCTGATCTCATTTTCTTAAGGTACCTTCATTTTGTCAATTTAAAAATAAATGCAGTAACGTAATAACAGAACTTTCGTGTTGGCTGGTGAATTATTTTCAATTTTCATCCAGTAACTTTTTACAGCTAACAGTGTAACTGATGTCACCAGAATGGGCAACAGTGGGCTAAACGCATGTCACATATGAAGCCAAGGTGTATCTGTGAGGGAATAGTTTTCTGAAGAGTAACATAAAGATGTCTGTGACTAGTCTTTGCATGCAAACTGCTGGAAGAGATTCACATTCAAATGGAAAGTACTTGGCCAGTCTGAGATCCTGTGAAGTCGCTGTAAGGTAAGTTTCCACACATCATTTTTGCATATTCAGATACTTCAGGAAAGCAACGTGAACTGGGGTTTTAGTGTATGAATTAAGAAATACAGAAGTTGAATAAAATATTGCATGTAGTAAGCCATATATTTAACTCGTAAAAAATATTACAAATTTATCTATTTGACACTTGGTACCCAGGTCTCCATCTCTTGAATCAGATATATTTGCATGTTTCAGTAACGATCATGAATTCTCTGTCTCCTTGAACCTGCAATGAAGTAGAATTTTCCATTAACATTGTCTTAACAATGATTGAAGACTAAAATTACTTAGAATAAATCTCTAACCTTTGTCACCAGAATTTCTCTGCTGTAATATTGGCTCACTTTGATGTGCTTGCTCACCTGTTTAACATACATGCTAGTGTTTTAGGGTATTTCTGTTGTTTTCTGATGTTCCCAAGAGAAATATAATACAAAAAGTTTCTTACTGGAAATGACTTAGCTGCATATCAAAATAAACTGAAAAAAGGCAGCCCATGATAGGATAGAAGCTAGGCATATACTTACCCGCATTTTGTGCATGTGTAAAAGACTGTTTGTCCTTCATCAGCAGATCGTAGTTGCAAAGTAGCATATGACATTTTGTCATTCCTACAATTCGGACACTTTCTTTCTACTACACACCCATCTTCACCGTCTGCTTTTTTTTCCAAACCACTATACACATCAGGAGTATTAAAGTGGATGACATAATGGTATTCCAAACCTGAAAACACTAAGAACAATAATATTTTTGTTAACAGGTTGTTGCCCTGAATTTTTCAGAGAATGTGTACAATGGCAAATTTCTTGGCATGTTTTTATAAACCTGTTAGTTTTGATGTAGTGGACATAACATTTAATTTTATTCAGTCATTTTGATTTTAGTTTATGGATAACTTTAATGGTCCAATTTGGGGTACTTCAGTACTCTTGGTAGAATACGTAATTTGAAATTATAGCATTCTTGGGTTACAGCTGGACTGGAACGAAACCTGACCCTCGAAACTAGGTACACGTTCCTAAATCATACATTCATATAATATTAATTTCTTTACCTTCCGGACCAAACGTCTGTTTACAATTATAACATTTAACATCGCCCTTGGAGCTTAATCTTGGCAAAATTGTACCACACTGCGGACAAAAACCCGGTTCACTACTCAACATCTTCGCCATACTTGATATCACAAGTGGCAATGGAACAACTATAGTTACGGTTATGACAGGTTTGTATAGTGCAAAATTCGGTTTCTAAGTATGTAATGTTATGAAAAGTGTGAATTTGTAATTGTAAGTAATGAAGATGGTCACCCTGAATATCAAGTATTTCGTAGTCAACGTAGGTTGGTACGTCTGCATTTCATGGCTGGTTGAAAAAGTGTTTCTTATTCTAAGGAACGATATTATGATTATAATATTGCTACATTTAAACATGGTTTGGTTTTGAAATTGCTTAAATGTGTAAAATGGTTATTATTGTGGTGGTGAACCTCCAAGATAGAAATCTGAAGATTGAGTTGCACTTTTAAAATGAGTTTCATTGAGGTATCCTGTTTTAAACGTCACTATTTTGGGGGTACACAACTATTCCTAGTGTAATTTAAGCATTTGATAATTTTGTTAATGATTTACTTTTGCACAATTTTACAGCCATTGAAAAAACCAGTTACACTACCAGAACCAATTCCAGAAAATATGATTGAGGATCGACGGCTGTGGATAGGAAATTTGGATCCTCGAGTTTCCGAGTAAGTACCAAAGTGGTTCGTAGTCGATGCCAGTGGTTAACCCAGAAAAGGGTGAACTATAGTGTTGCTGCTACAAAACGCATTGTTCCATCCCATTTTGCGTGCTCTACTAAGATAGTTCTTCTCCAAGTGACATCTCTGTTCTAGGTTTATTAGTTACAAATTAAAACAAATTTAGAGATAGGTTACATTTTGCTAGGTCTTATAACTGTAAACAAATACCCAGACCTGTCCAAATGATCAAGGTATTTTATTAATTTGATGAATTACCTGCGAAGTCTGAATGTAACAGAGTCTTCTGTGGAACGTTAACTATTACTTTATTGTGCTAAATTTCTGGTGCAGTATTTAAATACTATAGAGAAGTAACCTGTGTATTATAGTATTTGTGACTAATACAGAAAATTAATCTTTGTATTTGTTCTGCGTTTTCTTTACTGGTACCACCTCCTAAAACTTGTGCAAAAGCATGGCACCATTGACAAATTCGACCTGCTCTTTCACCGCTCTGGACCTTCAGCAGGGCAACCACGAGGCTATGCTTTCGTAACTTATTCAACTAAAGTTGATGCAAGGAAGGCAAAAGATGTTCTTAATGGAATGGTGATGGGACACAAGAGGATGGTTGTGAGATGGGCAAATAGTGTTAGCAAGGTATTTGTTATTTAATATTGAATTGAAGCATTAGTTAAGGTTAAAATACATGTTACCTGTGTGTATCATAGAATTCATGCTGGTGACACCATGCAAGCTGTATCGTGCATCTTGCAGTGCATATTACATCCCTGAATATATGAAAATGTTTCACATTGTTTTCCAAGTGGTTTCACTTCAGGTTCATTTGCAAAATTGCAGCATAAATAAAATTAAACTGTCATTGTAAGGAATATATTCATTGATAATAGAGGGAATGGTTTGCCATTTGTTGTTCTTTACTTTTCAGGAAGAATTGGTTAAGCCAAAACCTGAGCTGATAATACCTGCATTGGCTGGGGCAAAAACTGAGAAGAAAGTCAGGTAAATATCCATTTCACAGATTTCTGGGTAAGATTTCAGTTTTTCATGGCAAGAAGTTTGAAGATGACTTGTCTTCTGGGGTGTTGCGTCATGTAATCACTGAGTTATTGCTTCAAAATCATAAGGATGCACATTTCTGCAGGTAGAGGAAACATGGTTGTCGCAAAACATCTGTTGTTAGGAATATATTTTGCTGTCTTGTGAATACCATAAAATGCAATTCTCAGTTTCAGTGAAATTAATATTTAGCTCAAAGTTGTGTAGGTTCTTACACAGTAGCATTTGTACATTTTGTTTTTTAGCCGACAGACCACAATCCAAGCTATTGAAGCAAAATTAAAGATGATGGAGCACAGTTCAGTTAATGACTTTGAAGTGAACAATGCTCCATCAGGAAGCTTGTTTACTCCTGTCATCCAGGCTTCAGCAACAAGGTACCGATCAAGAGGAAGGTATGATTCTAGACCATACAAGAGGCCATCGAATCTTCGAAGATGATCCTTCATTTGTAAGACATTTATTTAAATTTATTTCATACATTAAATTCTGGCTTTCAAAACTAAAATTATCATAATTTTTTTTTACATATTTACACTAAAAGAAACCATTGTATTACATGTTTATAATAGTGTTTATGTTTAAAATTATTAAATGCATTCATTTAACAGCTGTGTATTGAATATTAAGAATTTATGGTTACCATTTCCTGGATTTTAAGGTTTCCCTGCCCATAACAAAATCCCCTACAGCAAGACTTGTCATGGTCAGAATGTATGTGCTTTTAATATGAAGGAATATTTTAAAACGTTTGTTCCTATTTAGGACGCTGAAAGGAAGAGGGCCCTTTTAATTTTACTATGTCAGGAGGAGAAAAGGGTTAAATATTAATACATTGTCTCACTGTATGTAGTATGTATTTATTGTGTCCTTCATTGTCTTCATATCTCATACTTATTTGCCTCATCCAGCTTTCACCCTTTTGATATAAATCAGTGGATCATCAAGTGCTCTCATCACCACCATCATCATCATCATCTTCATAATCACAGTCCTTGTCACTGTCCTTTTCTTGATCTCTATTTTGTTTGTCAATTTCACTGGCTAAAAAGACAAATATATTATGTATTAACAACATGTAAATATACAAAAACAAATGTCCCAAGTTTTTGAAGTTTTCTTGATCAGTGCAATGAAACGTACGTGGTATGAGCACATTATCCCGCTTCAGAACTTCTGTGATAAGCTTGTTGATGATTTCTCGGCATCTGTCATCCATGCCACTTGGCATCCACCCCAAGCGGTCATGGCATTTAGCACCTGGTGCTGGGGCTGGTAACTTTTCCAACATCTCTTGAATTTCAGGCACATCTATATCACAATACTGAAACAAAAACCGGTTTACTTGCACTGATCGTATTCCATGTACCTGCCATACCTACCTACCTACATGTCTTCATTCTCAGTCCACTCTTATTGTAATTTATCATGCTACAAGCCATCACAAATGATAATAGTTGTAAATGTAGTAGTTTCCACTTTCACCATTACACTCCTTATTTGTACTAGGAACAAGGAAGGACAGTTGGTTTTTGACACACGTGTCAAAATATAAAACTTATCCTTATTTTTCACTTTTGATATTCCCTCATTTATTTATTTGCATTTGTGTTCTATAAAATAGTACCGATAAGCCTTCGTGTATATACGAATGTTCTAGTGTATATGATACCTGATAAAACATCTGCCTGGAAGGAGGCAACATTCCAGGATGGAATACGTAGATGTTTTCATTATTTGTGTTATCTTCACTTTGTTTTTCTTCCATTTTCTCAGGCTGCAAGTTTTCCTTTGTGATAACAGCCGTCTTAGGACGGCACGATGGACTCGATTTATAAGGCAGGAGATAGTTGCAGTAACTTCTCTTGGCCTTCACTTTCATCTTTAATCCACCTGAAAGACAAATTTACGGTAATTAAAACACTGACTTCTTATGTATATTTGGAAGGTACAATAGCTTCACTTGTTTGTCATCTATCATATATGAGAATTTTGGATACATACTGGAAAATGCCACAAAAATTCAAATTTGGAACCATTTAATTTGGTCAGTTTCCTGTTTGCTTTCAAAGTCTTCCAGTGGGCCAAACTGATGCTTCTGACTAAAGTTGTCAATATCACAAAGAACGTTTTATTTCATACATATTTTTATTAGGTACTGTTCGCATTTAGCAGAGAACAGAATAATTATGAAGACGTAAGTGTTCCTTTATTAATATTAGTGACATATGTCGGTGGACTTTTAATATTATCAGTTCATAGTTTTTTCTGTAATATAATTGCTTTGGATTCTGATGCTACCAAAGAAATATTTTTGCACATGTAGATTTTAAAAATTTAATATTGAAACTACTCTTCTGTCGTGTAGCCCATTTTCATATGTGTTGGTAAGGCCATTCTTTAATTCAAACAATTCTGACCAGTGGTGGTGGAGTTGACTCAGAATACCAGTAAGGTGTTCTTACACGCGTGTATATTGAGTGTCTCAAAATAACCCTGAAAAATTGCAAGTTCGAAATGCCCACTATGCATCATTTACAAGAGCTGTATTGTATCGAAATTTGTGACCTCTGTTCTGAAACTGGATTTTCTGTCACCATACCAACTGTTCGAAGTCTGTAGTCCAATGTCTGATACTTGAGAGACGTAGCATCTAGTCGTGGATCATATCCAAAGCGAACCCACATGACTCTCCATGGACCAGTTACAAAGTAATATGCAACTGCAGGTAATAGATATTTTAGCTGGGCACTGGAATATTTGGTCAAATACATAAGCGCATTTTTGGACCAAACAGGACGTTCTTCAAAGATCTGCAAATGTTAGAAATCAGCTATGTTTTACAGTTGTTAATTTATTCATTTATTTTATAACATTAGTGGCATGTTTAAAAATGTTTTCTGTTGTAATAAATTTAAAAACAAGAAACATGCTGTTCAAAGCATAACCTTTTTGACTGTCTCAAGATGTACTCCCTGAAGAAATTTTAGACGTAACAGTTTCATTGCAATGGTCCGTGGTTTCTTGGGAATATCTGGAATGTCAAATGTCACAAAGATTGCGTGACCAGATCTGCGGTGTCTTGTTCTGCCAATTATGTTTGGAGGTGTAGTGCTATCAACTCCCGTTTCCTTCCGGTACAGATATTGCTAATGAAATTAAACAAAATATTATTACAGTTATGAATGTTTATCGCTCCTGAATTCTCTATTCTTCATAGTCACACATTGAAATTTAGTATTGCAAATTGGGACGTGTATAAAGGGAGGCTTTGAAGTTTTGCATTGTGTCTGCCCATATCTTGAAGTGGGGGGGAAACAAGCTATTCTTATGTCATAAGAACAAAAATTATAATTTTACTAATACACAACTTATTTTGAAGGTTATTTTTGATAGTACTTTTCATAATTTTCCATAATTTGTACACTGCCAGGTATTATTATTAATAATAATCTGTGGCGTAACATCCTCTGAGAGCCAATGCCGACTAGCTGACTGCTGGCCTGACGTTCACATGCCTAAGCAGAGGTGAACGATCATCCAACCAGATATAGGGTGACGTGTGGTCAGCACGACGAACCCTCAGCCATTGCTAGTTTTCCTGACCGGATTACGGTACCCATTGTAGCTCCCCAATTTCCTCAGGATGCTGGTTTGGCACTGGTCGAAAATCTCATGAGAAATTTCTTTCCCTGAGACTCGAACCAGCGCGCATTCTGTATCACCGGTCCGAAGCATGATGCCTCAGACCGCGCTGCTACAGCGTGGGGCCAGGTATTATTAGGATGATCAAATTGAGGAAGGTGAGATGGACAGGGCATATAAAATATTGATTGTAAAGCCTGAAGGGAAGAGACACCTCAGAAGACTTTGGCAAACATGGAAGCGTGATAGGGAAATGTAGGGGGGCGTAGACTGGATTCATCTGGCTCAGGATATGGGCTGGTGGCAGTCTCTTGTGAAAATGATAATGAAGCTTTGTGTTCCTGAAAAGGCAGAGAATTTCTTGACTAGCTGAGCATTTTTTTTGCTTTTTTAAGGACAATGCTCCATGTTTTGGGTAATGCTAGGTGGACTTGGCATATGTTGTAGATACACAATTTCAGAGAAGTGTCTCCATCTTTGAAATGTTGGTACTCACCTGCAAGTCCACACAGCATTTCAACCCAGAAGACTGGCATCCTTTGTTTCACCCTCAAAGTAATTACTTGCTGAACAAGTACCTGCATTGTATCCATACGTGAGAAAGTAGCTGGTGGCAGGAAATACGGTGCATCTCCAGTCAGCCACGAAGAAGTAGGAAGTCCAATTGGAACCAGGTTACTGTATTTGCACACATTGGGCCCATGGTTACCAAATTCAGGATTCATGGGAAGGTACTGGAAGTCGCACAGATCTAGAGGTATTCATAATTGTGTTGATTTTATCACAGCAAGAAGAAAACACATTTAAGGTTTCCTAATGTAAATCTTTTCCTTATTTCTATACTTCCAGTCTCATGTAATCACAGTATTAAGTTTAGTTATTGGGTTTAGTGCTTGGGTCTACTGTTCTGGAAGGTAGAGCAATCTAAAATTCTTCTAAATAATATAGTTTCTGACAGTAAAACTTTTTCTTTCAATCACTTTCAGAATAATGCTGACTTACTTCTAAATCGATAAGCAGTTTCTACTCTGCCCAAGACAGCTATGCTGCAAGTCGTATTTCCTGAATAGCCCTCAGAATATGTGCTAGAGGAGCTGTCAGAGTCATCTACTGAAGATTCACTTATAATCTGGCCATTTTTATTTTTCTTCCGATGTACTGTCACTTTCAGGAGGAGTGATAATGTCTTATGTCGATCACCACATGCAGGTTTGCTGAAAGCATCATCAGGCCGAAAACGGAGTTCTAATCTTCTGTTTCTTAAAGAGTATGTCTGAAATAATGATTTTTATTAAAACAACTGAAATTACCAAGTTTGAAGTGAACTCATACTGGCAAGAGGAATGTATAGAGTATCCCTGCTCTCTTCTACTCAATCATAATAAACAGGCAAGTGGTAGTTACTTAGGAAATGATGGGGTAGAAATTTCTGCTTCTGGACACTTGTATTTTGAAGTTTTTGAACTGATTTTAATTCTGCAGTAGATGTAAATGGAATAAATTTTCTTGGCAGCATAGCATCAATATAACATAACAGTATAAATAAAAGATGCTTCACTTTTGTGCACTTCTGTAACTGGTACAGAAGTTGCTGAAAAGTTTTATGGATTATTTTGAACCAAGAACATGATCCTAGCCAGAAAATTTGTCCCTTCTATAGAATGTGTGTAAACAATACAGAATAAGATGCAACGTTTTGTTCCAGAGATTTTCAAGAGCTTCCCCTGCACTAAACTAATGGAGAATTCAGTCTTCAATCATGAAGGATGTGTAACTTTGTGATGAAATTGACAAGAACCTTGGAGTGTTTCCAGGCAAGCAAAAGTTTCATTTTTTGCACAAGTTACCATATTTACTAGAAGAGAACCAAATCACATGAGAATTCATATGCTATACAAAAAGCAGATTCAGATGAGAGACCATGAATATTAACTCATAAAGGGATCATAGAAATATATACCTTATTATTTCCAGAGAGGTCTATGTAACATGTCAACAGAAGCAGTATTGGTCTGATTCACTCACCGTTGAAATATTATGCAGTCCTCCCAGAGTTCTAATGGCTCTATCCTCATTTTCAACAACTCCTGGGTATTCAACTAGAATCAGTTGTTTGTCAAAGTTATGAATATTACAATGTTCTTCACTGTCCATGGTCTCGTCCCTGTGTTCACTTAATCCACGAAGTATTGGGTTTTGAGGTTATATTGGAACAATTACTCTTAATGCCTCTATATACTTACACATCCGTTATCTATATTTATTACATTCCAAAATTTGCAAGGAATTTAATTTACTACATTAATTAAGTACCGGTACGTAAGTAAATATTAACAGAACTGCTGTACTACAGGACGCCATTTTCCTTAATTTGTATTACAGCACCATCTTTGGAAAACAATGATAACTAATAAAAGAAATGAAGGTACATTTCGAAATATTTGCGGGACAACACATTCACCATCGATGTTGGTATAATATATTTTCAGTCTTTATTACAATGAAAATTGTGTCTGGACTACGCAGCAATGTACGTACGATAGCACAGAAACTGCCGGAAGATAACGAGGTGATGTAATTTTATATACATTTGCTCTTTTTAGGATTATTATTAATGTTTATTATAGCACCATCCTTTTGGACATAGAAACGAAATGTAGCACATTTCGAAATGTACACCGGACAGTTGAACCAAGGATACAGTGTCGTGGTGTGAAGAAGTATTTTTGGTATGTTACTGGAAAAAATGGAGATAAAGATAATTTGTAGGATATCACTCATATCACAGTTCCGTTAAAATAAGACTAAGTTGAGCTTCATTAGCGATTGGCTTGGTTGGACTGTACAGTTGAATCTTTGTACTTTGCTGTGTTTATATGTTTGCATGAGTGAGCCAATGTGAGAACTTCACACTTTTCACATAGTTAATTTGGAAATTCTTTGTAAATCTCTTATCTTTGTTATCTTGTTGATATACCTGACTTGTATGAAGGCTCTTGTTTGGAGAAAGCATTTAAGCACCTCAATAGGAATGTTAACATGGTTACCAAGTTTTGACAGAATATGCTGTACCACTTTCTTTACTCGGCTACCATTGTCACTTCCGATGTTTTGTTGTTCTGATGTGCATGACTGCAGCGTGGAATGGGGTGGGGCCTGCGTGTTATGAAGATGAAAGAAATAAAAAGATGGTGTGGCTAAGCACTTGTTTCACTGTCCTCAGTGCTTGTGGTTGAAGAAAGTACTTTGATTGAGGACTTTCCCAGAGCAAAACATTGCAATCTGAAGGGAAGGGATGGTCATATGAAGAAACTTTCCAAAATGTCAGTTTGATGAACTTGCCTCTTGCTATGAGTGACAGTTGATGAGTGATCATTACCCCCTGGGCACCCGCGCCCTCGTGCTTCTGGTGGTGGTCTTAGTTGCTAATCATCGTCGCAACATTTTTTATGCCTTCTGGAAAGCTTGCATATAATACGTCATCTAATGGATACTTTAGACTGCTTCAACTTCTTGCAACTTTTCTGAACATTTTTCCTTTGGTCTCAACTTGTCACGTCGGATGTCCACACGGCACAGTGGATTCATATGGATTTCTGTGCATAAAGGCTATTTTTGTGAATGCGTTGCTTTGAAAGGTTTCTTTTTTTAAACTGAACTGATGCAGTAGAGTCATTTTTGAGAAGCTGATAGTCTTTTATTTAGTCAAGAAATCCCAGCCACTGCCATGTTCACAAGAGCCTGTCCTGTCCTAAGTCAGTTTAGGCCTAATCCATTACATTTGTTTAAGATCCATTTTAATATCATCATCCCATCTAAGTGGTCTCATCCTAAAGGTTTCCAGACCAAAATTCCACATGAACTTCTTGTCTCTCACACGTGTCTTTTTGGAAATGAAATCAAAATTGTTATACTTTTAGTGCAATACGTAGAATATGTAATATGTTAAAAGTGAACCGAAATATTTTGTTGGCAAAATCAATCAAAAAATAGTTTATTGCTGGAAATTAGAACCTCCAAACAGCCGAGCATCCTCATTTTTATGTTGACAGCCGACTAATAAATTGGCGCAAGAAAGAACGGATTAATTTTTAATTAAGACTTAGTGTAATTTCATACGAAATTGTTTCTAAGGTTTTATTAGACTGGAAATATAGAAGCCTTATTAAATATCGCCATGCCCACGAGCATGTTTGCCTGTCCCTTCATTAATTAACCTCGTGTCCTGCCTGTTGCGTCATCTGAACGGAACGAGCGACCTGTGAGGATGGTAGTTATTTGCGAGGGCAGGGTCGAGCTGCGGCCTTTTGCGAACGTAACAGGTTTATTCGTCCTTCATGTTGGCATTTCCGATTGTAGTAAATCAAACCATACGAGTTCAGGATTGCCTTCAGTGGCGTAACGTCCAAAGCAAACTTCATAAAAATGTGTGTATCGGTTCGAGTTGAATCATACAGACAGACAGACACGGTCAGCGCTGTATGCGTTCGTTTCGTGCAAAGAACGTGTCTTTGAAACCCTGCTTGAAATGTTTTATAGTAGTCTGATATGTTCTTTAAACCAAAATATTTTTTTCTGTGTGTGTCGCAATGTGTACGTTGTCCAAATAAATGCGAACGCACTACGTAAGTTGCCCTTCTCCTGAAATCCATTCACACTTTAGATCTGCTTCCAAGAAAAGTGAGGTAACCCTCGTCAATGTCGGTCTTCTGGGTAGCAGGAATATTAATTCCATCTTGAGCCGTGAAGATGGAGGCAGTCCATTCCTGAGTTAGTATGTTCGGTGTTGAAAGAACTTGCTGGTCGAGAAGTGGATCAAGGCGAAGGATGTTTGGACGTGTTCGGCTTTATCTCGCCCGGTGTTTGTCAGGGCTTACACCGGAAGTTTGTTCCACGAACGACGACTCATTTGCATTGCCATGTTCTCGCTTATCTCGGCAAGGAGACGTTCGTTGCCTGTTGCCTCTGTCAGTTCCAGCCCGCAGAACTGCCGTCAGGGCATACATAGTTCGCCCTTTCCGCTTCAAAGTTTCGAACCAGTTGATCGGAAGTTTACAAACTTATGCCACACGCAGGAAATTGTACTCTGATTTCCATTTCATACTTTCAGCGCCGAGTAACTTCATGGAATAAGGTCCTTCTTCAAAAACTATCAGTGGCCCAGCTTCTCAAGATATTCCCTGCCTTCTTTGGAACCCAAAGGGCCATTACCGTATTCAGAAGTGCCCACCAGTGGTCCCTATTCTGAGCCAGAATGACTCTCGTAATGATTGTTGCCACATCTGCGTAAATAGACGGGTGACGCAGACTGCAGACATTGCGAATTGTCAGTCTCTAGAAAACGGATCTGAAGGAAGTGTTGTGGCCTTCTTGTAGGACACGCCGAGGAACAAAAAGGGCAAGACTTACTTCTTCGGGTTCCTCTATGTCGCAACTTTTGTGTCGCCGCGAATGTCTGATGATGTCACGGCGTATTTGCTCTTCCAACTTTCCACCTTTAACCACAGAATTTTGTGTTCCGTTCCTCCGCCCTCCAGTACAAACACACCCCGTTCCCTTCTCCTTCCTATTTCCTCCCGCTGTGTCAACAGATGTTTGGGTTTGCGTATGGCGGGTCTGCGAGAAATATCCATGTCTGGATTCGAAGCAATCATTACTACCACGTAGATGGTTCAGGAAACATCTGCGATGGTCCCGTCGGCTGTGCAATTGCTGGCGGCTCTATTTGGCGTCGTCGATTCCCATTTCCACGGTGGTTATACGTACGACCAGCCTCTGGTCCCGTTCACAGAGCGAGACAATGCGTCTACGTACACCAAGCAGGTAACAAAGGAAACTGTACATTAGTCGCCACTTCCGCCATGATTACGAATAATTTTTCATCTTTTAAAAAACTGTTATTAATATATATACTTTTTCTACGTGAAATGTGCATAAGAAAGTATTCTGATTTTGTCATATTTATAAAATTACTAGCCTAAGTGATTCTTCTTCGCTCAGGTTTTCAGTAGTTTCCTGTTTGTCACTGATCACAGTCTTAACCTTAGTTGCTATTTTGAAAATTCTGCACTAAATTAATACTTTGTTACGATATTAAGCTTGTAAACAGCGATTATTTCCTTAAACAGCGCTAACGAGTTGATCTATGTAATGGTGAAGTGTTGTGTTTTCTTCGCGGTACGGGCTGAATCGTTATATATCATTTACGCGAGCTCCGGTCTCAAAGGATTACTGTAAACTGTATTTCATGTCATGGCGGTTCGTCGGTTGTCGCTCTGTGCTCATAGTTCTGATGTCTTCGCTCGTTTTTCTTTTCAAATCGCCTGGTACCTTGTGAACCTAGCTGAGTGGCGACCAGTGTGTGGCCAGCTACGGGGCTTCGCAGTTCAGACTACAGTCGCCCAGATTTCCCGCGCCTTATCCACCTGGGCTACAGTGCATCTACGTGGTGGAGGCCGTGTCGACGGACATCTGCCTCCTACAGGCAACGTTCTTGACCTTTGACCTGGGTGACTGCGAGTCTGGTGACCATGTTATTATAGCTGGACAGAGACTTTGCGGCAGTGTGAACGGAGTTCAAACGTTCCGCTTCGGGCGTCCCAGATCGTTGATCCTGTTCAGGTAGGAAAACGTCACGGGGTCCCACAGGAAATCATTGCGTCGAAAGAGGAGGTTTGGGGGTGTCCGTTTGCTTCATATTGACCGCTGGTTCGCAGAAAGTCGTTCCAGGGTTGTGCTCATACGTGGAAGCTGTTTAAATAAACTTCGGGTCAAACATCGATATATAAGAATGCATAAAAGGTGAAATAGTTTGGCAGCATCGAAATATTTCGAGAGGTGTCCTTGCACGCACGCACAGACTTTATTTCGTGTTCATTACCTTGTTGACAACAGCCCGCCACTGGACCCTGTCATGCAGGACGAAGCGATCGTGACTGGAGTCCAGTTGTTTTGAAGCAAAGGAAACTTGCTTTGTGTTCCAGAACTGGGGCTGCGGAAGGGCGGAAGGGGTTCGACATAGCGGTCCGCCAGGTACCGTGTCCACTCACGTCGGTCCCCCACCGGGAGTGCAGCGCGAACTTCAGCGGTCGCAGCTTCGTGCTGCAGAGTACCGGGTATCCGGCTTCGTACCCCGGCAACGTACATTGCCAGTACGTGATTCGAGCCGCGGGTCCGTCGCCCCAGCAGTCTCTGTGCCAGGCGGCGTTCAGTTTCGAGAGCTTCAACGTCGACAGTTCCGAAGGCTGCAGCAGGGATCGGCTAGAAATCGGTGACCAGGATGTTCTCTGCGGTTTCTTCAACGGAGTGAGGACTTACGAATTTGTGGGCGAGTTACGCGCTCATTTCTATTCGGACGATTTTGGGAATCAAGGGGGATACAGAATCAGCGTCGTGCAACAGGGTTGCAGGATTCTGAATCTTCTTCCATCTGGAGGAGTAGATCCAGTGCCACCTACCCCAGTCTCCCCCCCATTTCATCTCCCACTCTGCTGCGGCAAGGTGTACAGTGGACACCAATTCTTCCTTGCGAGTCCCGGATTCCCGTTTAGCCATGCAAATCAAGATACAGACTGCGTATACGAGATCCACCCTTCGAGTCCAGGCGTGTGTAAACTCAGGATTCTGTTCAAGTTCTTCAGGGTCGGACAAGAGGAGAGTTACGGCGTGTGCTCGGGTGGATTTCTAGAAATAGATGGACGGCAGTACTGCGGCTGCGTACTGGGTCTCACGGTCACATCTGCGTTCGATGATCAGGGGAGCGGGCGACAGAAAGCCTTGCGTTATAGGAACGTCGCTAATTCTGGTGGATTCTTATTGGAAGTATTTCAAGAGGATTGTACAGGTTTTCCAGCTTGGGTTAGGCAAGATACCAGCGGTCAGTTCCAACAACATTACAAAACCACATCTCCCTATTACAGCGTTAATGTCGGTATTTCTAACTCGTCTTCATCTGCAATCATGGCCGATACGCGCACTGAGGAGCAGAAAACCTTTAGAGATCCCACCTCTGACAGTAACGCAAACCGATCCGATGGACAGTACTTCAGGACCCTGGAGCAGGCGCCTCGCGTCTCAGGCTATCCTCGTGAAACCGATGGTACAGGTGACAAATCGCTCGTTTTTGCAGTTGGCGCTACTGACAGAAACAAGAG
>NW_019060031.1:252098-265377 GCF_000696155.1 Zootermopsis nevadensis
TTTATTACATGATTCGATGTCGATTCAATTGTCGTGCGATGTTTCGTTTTGTCCGCGCAGAGCGCCAAGGGAAGACGCGGATACCCGGGACCCACGAACTAAGTTAAGTAAGGGATAGGAGAGAAGATTACAGGGGCCACAAGACGCGGCGTATTATTCGTCGCTGTGCTAACCTAACCCATGTCTCTAATGCTGTAAACTTCGCTGTGTTTAGACGGGGACTAGGCTCTCTGCGAGGGAGGGTGAGTGGCGAGATTTTGTGAACACCGTAATGAACTTCTTCACTAGCTGAGCCACTGTAAAATTTTAAGAGGCGCCGAGCTGCGTGAGTTTGGTGGAGTATGTTTTCTGCACTGTATGTATGCACATTTCAGTTGTGTGCTCAAGGATTTGGGAGATAGGCGTCGTGTGCCCTCCTCTCCTCTCCTCTCCTGTTCGTCGTTTTGCGAATCGATGGAGATACACAAGCTCTGTGTGGATGCAATTTAGTAGGCGCAGTGACGATTCTTATTCCTGTACCCAGTACAGCTGTACTGAAAAAGACCTGGAGCCAAGAATCGACCGATAACGCGGAAGAGGGGCAGAGATAAAAATAGAGTAGAAAAAGTCAACGAATTGATCATCACACACGATTCTTACTCGTCTTCCGACTTTCCTTTTCCTTTTCCACTTATATTTTTCGCCTCAAATTATTTAGCGTCGTCGTATTTCTAATACTATTGGATGCGCCCGTTTTCCGGGCAATACCAGCAGCGTCTTCGCGGCGTGGGGGGCTGTTCTTTACACTGCCGAAGCGACTCTTTGCAGCCTAATCTAATCTCTTGCCGACTTTCAGTCGCACCTGGTGTAACAAAAGCTGCGCGTAATCCGGAGCGACCCACACGTTTGCGCATTCCTCTCTGCGGTGGAACAGAGAATTGCAGAGGTAATCAGAAACTCAGTGTCATCTGCGTCATATGCAAATGAAGGGCGACCTCTCAGTCGTGATTGTTCAGTTCCCTGGCCTGAATTCGAACCGAGCACGCAACATACGATTCATTAATGAAGTGCCTGTGGTTGATACAGCGTCATCCATTTGCCTGCGAATGACCTATCCAAAGTTATTCCAAGTTCTCCAAGCACACGTTTTACGTCACTTGTGTGGCGCAAAGCCTCCCGTGATGCCTGCGGAAGACCTGGTGCGGAATCGTGAGTTCGCCTATTGCAGCTCTTTGACGAGAGACGGGTGCAGCGAGGACACTTGTCGGCTGTGCCGCTAGGACTAGCAACCGACGCAGTGACCGCGGTCAGGTCGTCGTGCCTTGCCTCCAGCACAGCCGCCGTACCTGTTCCACGGTTTTCATCTGTGTTGTCCTCCGGAATGAGCACATCGCATCGAAGTTCTTTCCCCTTCGTCTGTTTTCTGAGAAGCTGGTAGTAGAAAGAATAACGCAGGGGCAATCAGAAGCAATGGGTCAGGACATTATCGTATCGAGTAGTCGTGCCAGGAATAATCTAACCCTGTACACCGGGAATTGACTTGCTTTTCAGATGATCGCTTTAGGGGTGTTACCTGAAGTACGTGGGGTGAGATGTCTCGAGATGGGTTGTAGGAGCAGGTTCAGTTTAACAAGCTGCGTACAGAGTTGCTTTTTGCAAACTGAAGCTGAGCCCGGTTGGGTATCAGAGCTTTGGGCGTGTCCCCGAATAACATTCTAGTGACTTTTAAAGGAAGGCGCTGGCTGTGGAGCTCTGTGGAATGTTGTGTTCGCTGCCCGGCGCCACACGCGACCCTCTCGTTGCGAGCCGAAAGCAGAAGACGGACCAGAGAGATCGTAGCAGACAGCATCCTTCCGCAGCATTCCTAGTGACGACATGTTTCTGCGTAGGCAATTTTGTTCCGTAGTTCGGTTTTATGAACCTTCGGCGGGACATGAGCGCGTTTCGATGCTCGTCGCTTTTGAAAGTGTTGACGTCAGTGCAGCCATCTTTATGTCTCTGAACGTTTCTACAGTGTGGCCATCTTCACAGAATTGAATTTTTTATTTTTGGAGGGGGGGGGATTTAAGATCAGAATATCTGTGGATGCTGACAGTTACACTTCAGATCTGTGTTGCATTTAAACTGCACCTGATCCTTGTCAGAACGTAGCGTGTTGATTTCACAATGCTGTTCCCTCCGGCACGCTTCGATGTGTCAACAGACGAATTATGAATTGCCGGATCGATGCTCTGTTGATTAACGTCTCAGCCTCTGGCAACAAATCAGTGACGAATGTAGGGCTAGACGAAGACACGTGATTGTAGGTCAGTGATGTAGCGTCCAGCCGAACACGACTTGGGGAATCGATCGAGAACGCTTACCCGGTAACCGCAGGGCTGCCGTCGGGCACGTGTGTTACCGGCTCAGCGGCAACATCGAGTCTGCCCAAACCCCACTCGGCTATAAAAAAACTGAAGACGTCTTTTCTCTCTCTTTAGGGTTATTTTTAATACAGGGTGTGGCTATCTTACTAGCCTGTCTGTACAGGCAAAGTAGTGACTAACTGCATTAGGCAGAGGGCTGAGAAACTGATAGTTGTGGAGCTAGTCAAGAAATCGACCACCTTTTGCGGTACCCGAAGTTTCATTACCGTCTGCATCGTTGGGTTTTTGGACTCTGTCCATCGTCTGATGTGTAGTTTCGTAACATCAGACGATGGACAGAGTCCAAAAGCCGAACGATCCACATTGTATTACACCATCGTCAGAACCCTTCAGAATTGATTCAGACTTCACAGGAGCCTGCCACTAGGCTCGATCCACTGACTGATTATTCCTTGTAATTAGGATCCGTGTTAATATTTCCACATTTATGCTTAGGAATCCTAAGGTCTCTCAGGTTTCCAGCTAACATTTTGTAGGCATTTAAGACCCCTCCCATGCATGTCTCGCCCTTCTCACCCTTTGTGACCTGATCATCCTGGTGGTAATATTAAAAATTATGAACGCTCTCGTTGCGCACGTCGCTTGTACTTTGTTTCTCGTGGGCGTGTCTCACAGCACATAAGCCGATTGAAATATTACCCCTGTTGAAGCATTTGTGATCAGCGGGGTCACTGACCTGCAGGAACAGGCGCATGTCCGGGTCTAGAGACTGGAATTTGACGTTGGCCGTTCCGGCATCTTGGGTCTTCTCGAACAGCGGCTGATTCACGGAGTTTTCAGCGAACGTCTCCGCTCCGTGAATCAATTTTTTTAAATCGCTCGTTTCAGCGTAGTTGGTACTTCGGGAAATGTCGTCTGCGCGTCGTATCTCGTAAAACTTTGTCAATGGACGTCATTTTTTTTTTATAACTAGAAAACGTGAGGAAGATGAAATTCGTGTTATTCGCAACTGAATTTCAACGTGTTGAAGTTGTTCTTGTCGTCTTACGTAAAGGCAGTATTCGAATTGGGAGAAAGTGACGAATCCTAAGTTCATTTGAATCTGGTTTTTCTTTAGTTTATCCAACTCTCCTTGCGTAACCCTCTACAGACCAAAACCCTTTTTCGTTTTTCTTATATTCCACGCGCATCTTCTCAGAGCTGATGATGACAAATGACACGACTTCCGGTCCATTGGCTTGCAGAATTAAGCCCACAAAGTTTGAGATGTTGCAAACATTTTAGCCGCGGGGGCGCGCGGTGTACATCGAAGTTCGCATAAGCACGCGTATGAAGATGCTTCTTTTCGGTGTTCGTCCAGTGGCATGTGAGCCGAAGTATTTATCGCCCGCTTTCCTTCCTTCCTTCGTCCTCTTTTGAACAGAAGGGCGGAGGAACACGCTTGTTATGGAGCGCGCGGCAGTGAGAGATGTTCGTCTGGTTCTTGTCTCTTATTCTGCTTCTCCTTTTTCTTTCTTTTTTCATATCCATTGATCGTCGTTTTCAACAGGCCGCGTTACACAATGCACTTTTTCGCTGTTCACTTTTCAAGTAAAGAAAATTAGTATCCGCTGAAAAAGAGTCTTAGATAAAATACATCAGAAGTAATCAACTAGAAGTACGAACGAGCGGGTTGCTTTCTTCCCCTGCTTTCAGCGTGCTGATATGGATTAGCCAATCATGTTCAAGTAATGCTGCTTTTATGTCCTTCGTCTTGCAGTATTATGTGGGCGTTTATCCTGGGTAAGTGTGCGTGTAGTAAACGTGGTTTGTTTTGTCGGTAAGTAATTTAGAAATTGGTCCGTGAGCTTTTGTACGTAGACCACGTGAAAGTGTGCGGAAACTGGGGGGCCAAGTGAAGACTCCGCGTACCAGCCAGGGGCGGACCGCGAGGTATAGTAGCTAGACGCAGATGAGTGTTATCCAACGTGTGTAGAAATCTGTTGACATCGTTGCATCTGGCGGTAATATAATTGCTATTTGTACATTTTCAAGTGCATTTTCAGACCAGAATGCTTCAGTGTTTCTACGCTGTAGTGACTGATAGCAAACAGCGCTCACAGTATTTGAATCGTTAGCTGTCATGTTGCGTGTGGCAACACACCACATTCCGGTATTACTTTACACAATAAATTCAGTAGCCTACGTGTGAAGGAATTAGTGATCGCTTGTCTGATTACGTAACATCCGGATATGACGATGTGTTGAAAACATTTCGGTCATTATTTGGCGTTTGACTGATTTGTACCGTTCAAAATGTGGGGTCACTTCGTAAACGTGGACTGATTACTCGAAACGGCGCTGAAGATAACGACGTTCTCCGTTGTGACGCCGTGTAGACTCGTTAGTAATGAGTCCTGGTCGTGGTTGGAGGTGGACAGGTGTGTCAGGGTGTGCTGTCGGCCGGGGTGGGATTATGAGTCTCAGTTTGTTGTCACCCCCTTCCTCATACGTGTACGTCCGCTTTATATGACACTCGTATTTCTTAGTAAATGTTGGGAGACTGCAGCTTCTCGCTACGCCTTCTGACGACAAGGTCTTCGTCCCTCGAGGTAGTAACTGGAGTGGTCTGAGGCGAGGAATATTTAATATTGGTTCGGAGCTCTTGATTCGGTCTCCCGGTTTCAGACCAAGCGACGTAACTCGGAGCTTCTGTGAAAATACGCCGGTCGTTTTGTACTAGGTTCCCGCAACAGCCAGCAGATTTGTTCGAGTCCCTTGGACGTTGTGTGTCGGTGAGTAACAAACGTCCCGACCCTATGAGTCCCTAAGTAAGAAGATCCCGTGTGGAGTGCGAAATTACTGCTGAAGCGCACAGTGTAATTCTTTAATCGTGAATATTGCCGGAAGATGGCTTTCTTAGTCTCAGGGACCGTCGCTCTTGAGTGTTGTTTGTTTTATAAGCGGGGATCGCGTAATTAAACTCTTTAAAAAGAATGATGGTGGCTTCAGTTCACGTCGTCGAGTTAACTGGCTCCGAGGTAATTGGCGCTGCACGGCCATGTTTCATACTAGAGCAATTTCGTGTTAAAGCACGGCGAACTTTAGGTTAATGACGAGAGACTTTTCTGCATGCTGAAAAAATACTTGTAAGTTTTATTACTGCGTGTACTTTTACTCAAATTAGTAATTTCCCTCATCCTCGCACCCCCTCCCCCCTCAGTGCCCCTGGCCCATGTCTTTTGGGCTGGTGCGTTTGTGTTTGTAATGTTATACTATGTTTATATCATTTTTTGACCGATATCTGTCTTCTTCACCCCCCCCCTCTCCCTCAACGTAGCTGTATAATGGAAAGTTTTAAAACGGGGAGGAGGACAGAGAATACGAGGGAAGGAAACAAACCAATTTTCGTTGTAAGTAACCCTCTTCCCACCCCAACCCCCCGCGCTGCTCAGGGCTGGGCGATGTTCCCGGCAGCCAACTTATCTGCGTACTTAATGGTGTTGAAACTATGAGCTCTGTGTACACTCTCAGCCCTCAGCTCGCTGCTCGACTTGCGGGCATTACTGGTGTATGTCTTCTTGCCCATGAGACGTCGTGTGTTAACCGAACCGCGGGCGTAGTAATCCTCAGTTCGGATCGCAAGAAACAACTTAATCAAACCATTCGGAGTTCGTAAAGTGCGAGATAAGTATCTGTACTCGTTAACTGTGTGTGCTATCAATTCTTTGGAGCGAATCCTTGCTGAGGGGTCCTTAGTCTCGCGCAGCTGGCGAAGGAATTCTCGTCTCTCGCCCAAATTAATGTCGGATGAGTACTTATCGGCTATAACACGAAATCAAGGACTAGCAGATAACCGAGACATGATCTGGTCAACAACTGGCGCGGGTCGTTGTTAATTTTTCATCGTTGTCATGTCAGAGTGTCTGTCCAGGGTCAACCCGTGTCCCTGAGGCTTTTTACATACCGGCTTCCGAAAAATACCTTTGATATTTACGTAATTATCTGATAATATCTCCTTGAAGATGTGAGCTCTTTCTAGAATGGCCTTCTTCAGCTGTTTTTATTATTATTCAGGTTCAAAGCTGCCACGAAAGGAAATACCGAAAATGAAGATGTGTTCGTCAGAAACACGGCGGCCATAACCGCATTCTGTCTGGCGTGTTTAACATTTCACTTGGACCGCTCTTATTATGGGATATGCCTTGAGCCTGCTGCAGCTTGCGGTGACGTCTTTATTGTTGAGACAGAAGAAACTCGCTGCGCGCAGTTTATGGTTTTAATGTGGCGGAACCTGATTCTCTCTTGTCTTTCCCACCCCGTTCCCGTGCATCGCTGGCTGGTTCCGTGTCCAGGCCACGGTTTTTCATAACAGGAGATTAGCTTCTGCGGGTCCCCTGGTATTGAGGCGCGTTCACACTGACACGTCGCGTACACATCGTCTGGTCTTAGTTTAAAAAGACAAGATATTTTGAAGCAGGTTGGGATATTGTAAAATAAAACCTCCGGTTCACTTTGTATCCTGGTTCCATGACGTGCGTTGCGATGCTGACGGAGAATTTGCCTGGAGCAACTTAGGCAGCCCTGTTCCCGTGCAAGACTCAATCCAGGGCCGTCCCGAATGCGATTCGGCATGCGCTGCGGGTCTGCCTCGTGAATGCGCCTGACATCCTGTGAACCCGCCGCTCTCGGGCAGAGAGGCTCAGCTCACTGGAGCGTGACAATTTATAGGGCCCCTTGATAAGTAACTTAAACCCCAGTAAGTCGACTAGCGAAGCAAATTCTTTCGGAAAAACAAGGAAGAAAGATACAGGAATCTAATTTAAAGGGGCAGACGTGTGCATCTTCTTTTGGATGGATTTGCAACTGTGCAGATTTGTTTTTGCAGTGACCTTTGCCATTCAGAACGTCTGCACGATGTGAGATTTCTTTTTGCCCTTTTGTGATGAATGTTGAATTGGAATCGAGACCAAAACGCTCCATCGTTTTGTGTCTTCGTAGCCTGTGGTTTCAGTAGTTCGTTATTACGATATCTTGTTCCCCATCCACGGGCCTGAAGTAAACCACGAGGCGGCTGGGGGTTACAAAAAGGGCGGACGGCGTAGTCTACCGCGTCAGAGTCCTGTTCTAAGGAGCACTCAATATTCCGAGAAGCCCAGTTACCAGTTTTACTTTTTTGAGTCGTGATAATTTTCTGCGCCCTTCGCCACTGTTAGTGGCCCAAAGGGCGTCACTTACATTGTCAGACGCATGGACCTGGTTCGAACACCGAGAGTTGAAAGCGCAATTGATTAAAACTAAGTTGTTTGGGCGATAAAGCGAGGGATTAGATTGGCGAGACACGCAGAGCGCACGGGAGAGCTAAGAAATACATACGGAGTTTTGAAGAGAGCAGTGGAAGACAACAGCTTAGGAGGGAAACGCGTGGACGTGGTTGGAGTGGATCGTAAGGCGACTTTCGTGGGCTGTTGTCATGGTCACGACCCATCGCTTTTCTTAAAAGGCGAGGAATTTCTGGTTTACCTTTTTGTCAAGGACTGCGCTCCATAGAGTTGGTTACCTGACGTGAAGTGGGAAGGAAATCTTGTCGTAGGAAAGTTAATTAATATTTGATTGTTTTAAGACACTTTTCAATAGCATAGGTTATGTGATAGCGAAGTGGTCTTGAACCTTTGTCAGGCATTGCCCTCGAACTTGTCCAGAGGATACTAAAACTCGGGTAGCCCGTCCAAGATCAGAGAGTTGCCGCTGTAAGGGGACCGTCAGGCGGAGTGCGGGAATGGATCGGTAATCGGTGTTCGGAGTTCAGAGCCTTTGTTTTATAATCTTCACGTTTGGTTCTCCGCTCTATGTTTGAAACGACGCGTGGAAGTAGGCAAGAGGAGGTTAGGTTAGGTTAGGAGATGTGTTTTCGTGTAATTCCTCGTACCTCAGGGTTTTTAATTTTCGTGGGAATTCAACAGATCGTGTTTCTCGCCTCCTTTCTTGCATTGGCGGATTTCGGTGCCGCTGAGTATCCCGCGATGACGCGCCATTAAAAAGGCCACACTTTCATCAATTTGGCTCCGTGTCTCATTTTATTACACACATAATAAGCCGATAATTAAATTAGGATAACCGGCCTGTTGTGTTTCATATCAAGAATGGTGTGAAACGAGGAGGTGCTTTGCCAACTTTGCCTTTCACATTCGCCATCAGGAAGGCAGAGTAAAACAACTGAATGGGACATACCAGCTTCTGTCTATGCTGAAGCTACTTCGTTAACTGACATTTATTTCTTTTAATTGGGCTTACGTACCGAGAAAATAATGCGACATATTTGAGAGAAAATTTCTCGGTTCGCTTCTCGAAGATAGCGCCGTAATTTATCAACGTTTCTGAGGGCCTTGCTGCCTCCATCATCAGTGTCTCCTTTGCCCTGATGGTGCAGGCAGCAAACAGGCCAGATGTGTCTGCAATCGTCTTCCACACTGCACGATGGAACAACCCAGAAGACGTACTGTTCAGTGTTTGGAACAATTTTCGCATCCGGACTTTGAGGACCGCGTCGATGTTGCGATCCGCCGCTGCTTCTCGTGTCTTATTGCACCTGCCAGCATCGGCAGCGGACCTCTCTAATTCTCTATTACCCTCCGACTTTTCCTTTGCTCAGCCATACATCAATTCCTGCTCCTTCCCTGCCGGCACTCGTATTCCTCTCTCTTGATTAAAGTTTATCTTCGCAGATGTCGTCTCTGTTGTCGCTCGTGATGCCCACTGCATCAAGGAGACCGTGATTTATTGGGAGCAGTGCGCAGGAGCGCTACTAAACAATGTTAAATTATTCAGTTGGCCGTGTCCCAACAGAACCACTGCTAACTGGAGCGTTAGACGTTCTACTCTTTTCTGTGGGACACTTTCTTGTTTGAATGCATCATAACATCAGTCTTTATGTTCGTCATGTGACGTATTTTAAGTAAGACGTGAATGGCTCGTTGGATGTCTCGTATTCCCGTAAGTCGGAGCTGTAGCCCCCCCCAGGTCGGCGGACTTCAGACCATATCAAGCGAGCCTGAGACGATAACCGCTGCCCAACAGGCATGCCAGCGTCGTATAGGAGTGCAGGATGCCCACTTTTAATGTAAGCATTAGTAAAGCCCGTGTTTCCAAAAATTTACCCGAAGTGCGATTTTCGTGTTAATACTCGTGTTTTAATTATCGCCATTTTCACACCCTTTAAGACTCTCAGTTGCTGTTACGTGCGTGAAACATTTGTAATGAAACATGCTCAGCTTAAATTGCGTACACTTGTTACGGTAATGTTTCTTTGGAGGGCCGAGTACGGCCTGAACACTTTTCTTCCGTCTCCAAGCGCTGTTGGTTGCATAGCGTTTTCCGGTGTACGATTGTACCCGTCAGTGACCGCCCACACTCGATATCCTCTGCAGGGACATTTTACTTTGTTAAAGTGTCGTCTGTGAAGCAGAGCAGTATCGTGGCGAAAATCATGTCCGTCTTTTTGAAATGATAGAACTAAAGGGACCCGTCCAAGCACTTGTCGATGGCTGTTTTTTTTTATAATAGCTTTGTTGAGGCAAACAGCAGCCAGTCCTATTATCTCTCCGTGCGAGAACTGCGTCGCCTATCCATTCCCTTCCCGATTTTTACTGAGCGACGTCTAAAGATTCGTATTTATTATGCGTCATCTCAGTGTGGCGTTGCAAGTACTTCACTTTCAGGTGGGCATAGGAACTCGTTCAGTGTTCATAAATCGTATCTTTGTCGTGTAACAGCACACTTCTGATAAACTGGGCTCTTTGACATCATCAGAAATGGTGATCACGCGATTTGTAATTGAAGATAATGGCTTCATTTATGACCACGATACGACCCGACGAGACGAGGCCACAACTCACACCCACCAGTGCGACGTTTTGCCGTCTGAAGACGAATGTCGTTGATTAAAATACTTGCAGTTATTGATATGTATTGTAAGCATGTAATTAATGATACATTTTTAGCTTGGAGGTAAATCACCTAAAGGCGTGAGTAAAGGAAACTCCCGAAACGTCGATGTGTATCAAATGTGGCCTGCGTATCTTACACATTGACGCAGAGTAACACAGTTGTAATGTTAGGGAGTGTGTGTGGATCCTTGCCTCGGTTTTCTGTGATGGAAGCAACCCTTGCCTGGGGGTGTGATGGGGAAGAAATGTGTACACGAAGATGAAGAAACGGACTCAAAAGGAAGCGTGAGACAAATTGCTCGGCTCACGAGGTGGGGATCAAGAGGACCGTGAAGCCATTCTGCTAGACGAACCGGGGAGATGACGCGGAAAATTGTATAATGCTAATAAACCGGGAGCGGGCGGGAACTGAGAGGAGCTAGGCATTCAAAGTGCACGTCCCTTGCCGCTGGGAAAACGGCCATCAAGTGCCCCGGCTAAGGGTTGGCAGGACTTCCGGACGATGCTCCGGTAAAGAGTCCCCGTCTTTGCTTCCGGTTCTTATTATTGATAGGAACATTCCGCATGTTGGAGTACGGACTAAATTAATTTATGTCACCGTGTCACTGATGATGTCGAGAGGCCCTGTGATTCTGAGAATCCTCTCTGCCTCGTGTGGGCCTACGTATCAATTCTGGTTTACCGCTCATAGAATTGTACGCAGTTGAATGCAACAAATAATAATGTGCAGTTATTTCGAAATGAAAGGGGCGTGGTTATATGAATAGAAGCATTACGAGTTTCACAGTTTTTTTCGTAGGCTTGTAACAATTGCTGTAATTGTATCGCGCACTTTGTTTAATTACTTTGTAATTCGGATCACATCAATGCACGTGGCGTTTCGGAATGTTTCCTCCCACATGCCGTTGAGCCTCGGCGCCGTGCCCGATAAATATGTCCGATGCAAACCCGTATAAACATCGTTTCAATTGTATTCTCGCGCAGTGGATTATTAATGCGACTTTTGGAATGTGCGAACACCGTGTGGCCTGTACTCCACATCGCCTCTTTGAGTTCGTATGCGCGCAGAAGTACGAGGGTCGCTCATTAAGTAATGCCCCACATTTTTTTCCTCAGAATATATTTATTCAAGATGGCTGAAATTTAGTGACAATATAAATCAATGTTTCCCTTACACATACTATTTTTCCACATAGTCCCCATCAACTTGTACGGCTTTACGCCATCGTGGAACAAGTGCGTGCATGCCTTGCCGGTACCAGCTCTTGTCCTGTGCACGTAGCCATGTCCTCACTGCTTGAATCACGCTCTCGTCATCTTCAAATCTTGTTCCGCGGATAGCATCTTTGAGTGGCCCAAAGAGATGAAAGTCGGAGGGTGGATGGGGCAGCACCGTCCAACCCAATTTGGTGATTTCTTCCCGGGTTCTCGGACTTGTGTGAGGGCGTGCATTGTCGTGCAGGAGCAAAATTTCTGCTGGACGCTTCACGCGATCGGAGCTTGTCCCAGCGCGACATCTTGGGGTTCCTTCAGAGTGTTTACTCCTCCAGAGAAAAGCAGATTTAAACTATGATTTTATCCCCTGTTTTGTACTGATGTGGAATTTCGACCTTCGTCCTAAAGGGAAAATTAAGTCCCCGTTCTAGTGAATGGGCAGCGAATCGAGTGTGTGGAAGGTGATGAACAAGATGAGCCAAGAATTAACACTACACTAAAGACTTTGACAAGAGGACAACAGTTTATAAAGAGAAGCCACGTAATTTGTGTTGTGGTAGTCAAATCCTGGAGGATTAGATGAGCGACGTCTTCCTGTCCTAAGTTCGTTTGATAACGCTGTATCAGTGATTGACTGTTGACGTTGGGTCTGATAGGGGTGAGAGACGAAAACATAACCCAGAGAAACTGCAATTGAGTGAGTGAACGCAGAAATAAAGGGGCCTTTAGAATGTGAGAAGTCATCTCGTACGTGCTGAATAAGAGCTCGTGAAGTGTATTTTCAAGATGAATTCTAACCCCTGCATCAGACAGGATGTCTGCTCGAGAATGGGGCCACATAAAATGGGAGGACTTTATTCAGAAGAGTGGGTGGGGTAAATCGAAAGCTGTAACGGGGTCAGACATTCATATTAGATATACGATTTCGTAAGTCGGCTGTTTGTTCAAAAGCCGCATATCGGCCAACGTCTCTGGCTCCCGTTTGCACTTGTTAACACTCAGAATTTGTTGCGTGCCGTCCCACTTCATTTTAAACGTGCGTGTGTCAAGGTTCTATTTTTAACTTTAACCACAGATGATGCAGTTTGTTTTCCAACTAAATTGGTTGCTTCTTTAAGTGGTTGGCACTCCTGCATCGTGTTCACGAGGTCTCGGGTTCATATCTCTGTCGTGCCTGTTTTCCTCAGTCTCGTTCACAATGTCTGGATAGTACCTTAAATCAGCCACGACCGCTTCTTTTCCTTACATTTGATCAGCTTACCATTAGGTATGGTCTGAGGTGCTGACAGCGTCGTTAAAGAAGCCTGTTACATTATTTATTGGTCCTGAGTCTCTGCCGGATGTTAACATAAAATTTGTTTATTTTAAGAGGTTATATTTTACTGGATTTAAGCTGGTGGATGTGTGCATATTCCAAACTCGGAGTCTGAAGCCACAAAACAACGTTTTATACACTGCAGCAGTTCTGCTCTGCTTTCCAGCAGCGAGCTCCGCGTGCGCTGTTGTCTGGCTCCTGATCTTTCCTCGAAATGTACATACTCAGCTTCTTTCCCTGTGCTCAGATGTCGAAGTTCAAGCCAGCCATATAAAGTAATATTTCACGACAGAGGGTTGGCAGTGCTGTGTCCCCGTGCATTCATTTGTCATCTCACGCTGTCACTTGTTATTATAACCTCGTCTCCAGCCCTGCAGTGCGCTGTGGCGGCCGAGGCAGATTAAAGATGGCCACTGACGCGATCGGAATTTGAAAGCTATTCTATGGAAGAGGCGGTAGTATTTACACAGCGCGTCTCC
>NW_019060031.1:266686-283888 GCF_000696155.1 Zootermopsis nevadensis
GTACCAGTTTCCTTCCGGTGTGTAGGAGCTGCGACAGTGTTTGTTACTTCGTCCCTGTAACTGCAGACGTTGACCAAATCCTGTCGTAACTCCACGTGACTCGTTTGGCTGTCGGCCGGCAATTTAAGTGGAACGACAGGCTGGCTACAGGGTGATCAGGAAGTCTCTTCAGTGTACGGGACTTGAAACATTCCTCGCGTTTACTAATTCAGTTTCTGCGCCATGTACATTTGAAGCGAAATTCCTTATTTAAGGCTGACGTGACAAAATAACTTTAGTTTCCTATGATCTTCTTCTCAGCACACACACGGAACACTGTAATCCCCTCAACTGCCGTGAACCCCAATGTTATAGCATTCAAGGATTATTATTATTATTATTTTTTAAATTCCCCTGCGTAATTGCTGAAGACGGCTTCTGATCTTGACGATCGATTGCCGTGGCGGTGCTTCGGTGAGGCCAATTAATGGAATTCCTCCTTGATGACTTGCAATGGCTTTCCTTTTCAGGACAATTTATTTTGTCTTTAGGTCTATTTGCCCTTCGTGCGGCCTGCGTGTTTCTCTAGCAGACCCGGTTGACTGCTACGTCCCAGAACGGGGAAAGGATTGCATTGAATCCCATGGCGGACGGTGTAGTTCCCTCAGCCTCAACGATTTTCAGCAGGCAAATACTGCGATCAGCGCCTGACGTGCCCGCAAGCAACATTTGCTTTTGCGTTCCAGAACTGACTTGGGAACCGTGGAAAGGCGGTGGGTGCCCCGTTAGTGACAGCAGTTACTATATGCACCACTCGTTTCGAATTTTCTTAGCACCAAGGCTGTCTAAAAATATCTCGAAATTCAGTTCCTACCTCAGAGCAAACAACGCGATAACATTTTGTAGTACGTAAGTGGTCTATGTCCTCCGCAGTTTCTTTGCCTCACGTGCCGTTCCACTTGGGTAAACAGTAGAACGTTGGTCGGAGGAAGTTGCAGTCGTCGGAGTGCCAGAGTCAATGGCTTGTTTCAAGTGAAGCTCTTTAACCTCGGCATGAAGGTTAGTTGGGGTTGTTGTTTCAGGATTCCGAAGGTGACACGCCACTGCACGACGCCATATCGAAGAAGCGCGACGACATGTTGACGCTGCTTCTGGAGCACAACGCAGACATCATGCTGACCAACAACAACGGTTTCAACGCCCTCCACCACGCGGCTCTTCGCGGAAACCCAAGGTAGGAACAGGCGACAGCCGCCAGCATGCCTTGCGCTGTTCCAGAACGTCGGTAAATTGGTTTAGGTCTACGTGCCTCTCTGGGCAGGTGGCCTTCTGCTGTTATGAGGAAGGAAAGGGATGAGCGGCCGGACGTCAGGCGTCGTAATTTCCTGCCCGACAAACGACAAGTTAAATGTCTGTGCTTGATACAGCTCCTGCCTGAGTGACCTCTTGCAGTCTTGGCTCATAAGACAATTCCCTTTCGGACAAATGCCGCGTCGTCCATCGCATTTTCAGTTTTTTTGTGGCCCCCGTGAGCCGTAAGTCGTCTGCGCCACTGTAAGCAGCAGGCGGCCGATTTGTATTTGGGATTGGCTGCTTCTGGGTGGGTTGAGACTCGCGCTTTCTCTCCCTCAGAATTGATCCGGGACAAATCACTTCTTTCATTTCCAGGACCATGATGTTTCCAAGTTTCGTTGTAAACGCCGGATATCATGCAGGCGGTCTGCAGGTTGTGCGCTTGAATTACGCGTACAGCCTCGAGAAAGTAGTTTTCAGCCAAGTGTCGTATTCTGTCCGGCGGCCCGAGGTATTTATTTGAACTGTGACCGTCGCGGGAACAGGGTGTTCCGCGGTGCGCCCCCTATGGCAGTGGCTTGTCTCCAGGGGCTGATCGCCCGCTCGTGACTGGCTGACTGACGGTGGTTTAGTCGCACGTTGTAACGTTGATGGAGTGCGTAATGCAGACTTCCGTGTCAATACTCTGGACAGAAGCTCGTGATTCGTAATTTGTTTGCAGAAACGGAGGCAGCGCCTCGCCCCGGGCACGTAAAGTACTATCCTCTGTACATGGAGGCCGCCCGTATCATTTGCGAGTGTTAGCGTGTCTGTGGGCTGGAGGTGTCGCTGTGTTATCCTGATTTTCAAAGCGGTAACAGTACACCTGAATTAAATTAAAATCAGCTGAATCACTTGATGGGACAGGGTTACTCATTTTATCTGGAAAATTTTCTGTACGTGAATCCAGTGTTCGTCCTTATCGTTCCGTCTACGGCCCGTTTTAATAATTCTGTATGTGAATCCAGTATTCGTCCTCATCGTTCCGTCTACGGCCCGTTTTAATATTATCTTTCCATCTACGCCTAGGTATGCCACGTGATCGCTACAGCCAAATTTGCGTACGAATGATCTTTCCCGTGCGTGTTACATGCCGTGCTCAAAGCTGCAGGTCCGTTTTGTCTGAGTCCAGATGTAAGTCACTGGGCCCGCCTCTTCTGTGAATGCAAAGTGATCTCAGAATGAGGAACACGGGTTTGATTGCGGTCTAGACAATTCTCAGTCTGTGGCATTGTTTTTATTCGAGAACAGTTTAATGGCAGTGCCTCACCAATTGAGGCATTGCGGGTAATTAATTCTATTTGCCATTGTGCCATTTGCAAAGTAATTTTATGCCCAAGAAATGATGATAATTATCGCCGTATCAGCTATAAAGTTCTTAAGAGCCTTCGCGGAGAATTTGAGACTCCCCTGTGTGCAACTTCCCTTAAGTGCTAAGAAGAAGAAGGAGTTGCAGGCTGGGACCGTCTCCGCCTTGGCCCACAAACAGACTACTTACGTACTTGCATTTTAGCTGCGCGCCTCATGACCCTTTGAATCCCCGTAGATTGGCGATAAATTATCGTCTCTAACGCGTAATTAAGCAACACAAATCGCATGCGTGATTGATCAGTCAGCTGATGGCAACCCAGCGAGGCGAAACACCAGAAATTTTCTGCGATGAAATCAGCTGGGATGAGGTGAACAGCGCATGTAGCACGTGAGGGCAGATGAGAAACTCGTTCGCCGATGTCGCTTCGGGAAAGCAGACGCCGCTGGGCCGACGGATCTCACGGAATCTGCGTTGTGAGTGAATGTGTTCGATTAATCTCGCTCAGGATAAGTTCGAGAGGCGGGCTTTTGTGAGCACGGTAACGAACCTTCGCATTCGGTGGAAGGTGGCTAGCTGAGCGACTGCTAGCTTCCCAGGACGATTCCGTTCCGTGGAGCTGGTCACAAAATGCTTTTTGCAATAGGCTGTCCAGGCGAATGTCCTCTGGCTGGGAGGCTACCGGTCAACCCCCCAGCCCCTAATCGGGCTGCAGCGTTGCTAGGCAACCACCGCATTCTGACAGTGGAGTAATGACTTTTGCACTGCAGAACGAACAAGCGACGCGCTTTTGGATTACACGCGCGTAGTTCATTAACGCAGTTCGCATGTACCGGCGTCAGAGTAAGTGAAAGTACTGACGTCCTCGCAGTTAGGCATCGACTGACCTGGGGCCACCTTCAGGCGCCGTGCAAGTGTTCCTGGCTGCAGATTCCGTCTGCGTATTTAATAAACCGAAGGCTTCTGGAGGAAGTTTTGCTTCGCGCGCACAACCTGCAGAAGTAACCAGTCTCACCAAGGGGAGGTGGAACGTCTGTATTTACTAATAATGAAGGGTTGTAAGATTTGCGCAGGTGGGCGGTGCCCCTCAGGATTGAACCTCACTTGCCGAGTGCACCAAACGTTAACCGCACAGCGAAAACCCCTTTTGCTCCGAGTTGTGTTCGAGAAGGGGTGCGGATGAGGAGGGGAAGAAACGTCGGTCCTTTCCTGCGCCCGGAAAACTTGCCGCTGCAGGGGAACAGAAGGAGAGAGACGGAGACAGACAGACCGACTGCATTGAAGAGATGGAAGGAAGGAAGGAAGGAAGTACGGACCGCAAAGAGACACGTACGGGCGTGCGGAACCGTTTGAGTAAGAATTGATTGAAATTCCTGTGAGGCAAATCCACGCTCGCTCGTCGTCAGGTCGTAACGAAGCCTCTGTCTCGCGCATTCGCTGCAGAATTTCGAGTAGCTTCACCTGCCGGCCGGCAGATTCTGTGCCACAGATTAAGAGCGAGGTTTGAGGATGTCACGGCGGTGGGGATCATGGTATGGGTTTTGACGCCGTATTCACTCGGAGGTGGTGCCAGCGTTTCGGAGCAACTTCCCGTCTCCATCTTCAGTCCTGAGGATTCACAAAGTATGAGTTCCGGTTGGGTTTACAAATTTTAACTCAGGTTTTTCACGACGCGTCATTCGTCTTATTTAACGACGCTGTCTCTAGCCGGGGCTGTACGTGTTCGAATGATAGAATGATTACGTGCGTGCGACCTGAGACGCGTTACGAACGCAGTCAGCAAAAACCAGCTTTAAAAAGTTTTCGATGTTTGGTGTCTGCCGTCAGCCACCGCGTTGTACGCGCAAGGAAATCCTGACAGCCCACAATATCCTCCCCACCGCCGCTTAAAGCCCTGTTTCTTGTCGATCTTTGGCAGGGGGTGGTTCAGTTGAAGAGATTCCAATAAGGAGTGTCGTCTGACATGGTAACGCGGAAAGCTTTGAACTGCGCGGCGTGGCAGCGGATTGCTGACCGTGTTTTCAGTTTTGCTTTCCGTTGATTCCAGACAGAAATTTCGACGTGTCACAGTGCGCCGTGCGTCGGTGAATGAATCCAATTTCGTTTATATTTTTATATCGTAATACAGCCTAAGCCCAAAGTTGTATCTTCAGGCGTCGCTAAATTCTCGGCTGGGGACAGAATAACGTAGCTTAGATTTCTTATGGTTTTCCTCAGTCCGTTCGTAGTAATTCTGGGATAGCCACGAATGTTTCTTCGAAATTATTTTCCAATTCCGTTTTCACTAATCGTCCTTCCTCTCGACTTTCTGTATTCCGTGCTGTATAATGCGCCGTTAAGTGAACTATAAAAATATAAAATGTACAACTACACGACACAAACATTGTGCTACGTCGTCGCTTCTCGTTTGTTTGAACCGTCAGCGATTGTTCGAAGGACGGCGTCGAAACCTGCACTCGATATGAACTCATGTCTGCTCCTCTACTCGCTGACGTTTTATGGCGACTGGTTCTGAGATCCTTGTGATGGTAGTGGCTTGTGAATTGGCAAAGAAGCCTGGCTAGCTTTGAAGTAGCAAGGCAAACTTTGCCTTGAAGGGGAACGGATAAGTGGTCGCTTGGAGCGGGTTGGAATCCGGGGTCTGCTTGCGTTTGGTTGAACTGCGAACATTTTCGGGGACGAAGTGATACAGGGTCACGAGGTAGGTCTTCGGGCGTTCTTACTGGGGATGTCGTTTGTGAACGGAGTCTGATTAATTCGAGCCCATTCTCATATTGGATAGCATCAAATCGGATGAATCAGCGCCATTCTCATATTGGATAGCATCAAATCATCGTTGATCTGCTGACAGAATAAGGACCTCGCTTAATACAATTCTTTGTGTTCGAACCTTGTGTCAGTGGAAGGGGACAGATATTTAAGAATCCAGTCCGTACCGCGAAGAAAACACAACACTTCACCTTTAGAAAGATCAGCCAGTTAACACTGTTTACGGAAATAATCGCTGTTTGCATTAAGAATCGTACATAGAGTTTGTGGCGGGAAAATCACATGTACTGATTATTAAAGCAGGTGGTACGCGTGGTTACCAGTGGACTTCAGGTGGTTAATGGAATTTGGTAAAAGTATTCCAGAACGCGTAAACCGGACGCTCTTTTGTTTCCACAAAGAGCCTGCTAATTCTTTTTAAACAGCACTTCACTGACATTTGCTTTCTGATCTCCGTCTAAATCAGAGGCTGGAACGCCTTCTTTAAAAGATGAGTTTATCTGTTTATCTGAACTGGAACGTACGTTCTGCAGATGTTTAAAACCAGATGCAAAGGACTTCAAGTCTCGTACCCTTGCACTGAAGTGGCCGGAGTTTGACGCTAATTTTGTCAGGCGATTTTGTTCACAAGCAGAAACTTCACTTTGTTTCTGCTGTCTTGAGTTCGAATTCTTGCTACACTTGTGTGAAGTATGACGTCAGCGTCCCAGTAAAGGCGCAGCACGCACTTCTCATCAGTCATAACTTTGGTAAGACGGTGATTATTTAAACTTAAGCCTCGCAAACTTGTGCGTTGTGCTTGTAAATCTGTTGTATTGCGAGGAACACAATTTGATTCGATGTGTGGATCTCCTAATACGAGGTCCAAATTTAAGCTACGTGCAGGCTTTTTTTTAAAGGGTTCGCCTTGGGTTTGCTGTCTCTTTGTGTCAGAGAGGGCTAATTGGGCGGTATTCAGCAGCGAACTTCAAACAGCTTGGTTCTGAAGGCTGCGATAATTTGCTGTCCTTTTCACAGTCCCTGTCTCTTCTTTTTTCCTTAGATTCTTCATAAATTGAATCAAGGGGAGAAGTTTTTATACTCCAAATGGAGTTTTGTATAAGGCGAGCCAGAGTGGCTGTAGGCCGATGGAACAGAGTCGTGATTGCGCGCAGATGTGTGTCTTCCTGGTCCTGGCTTGCTTCGAGTACAACCCACAGCCAACAATCTTCACGCACCTGAAGAAAGGCGCACTTACTTTGTATGCGTTCTTTGCGTGAAATTAATTAAATGAGCACGTGATAGGGGTGCCGCGTGCGTCTCCGAAACTGTCGAACGAATTTCGAACTTTGACATTTGTTTGCTGGATGTTCCTTCGGTCTGCGTACTAGGTTCACCGTCGTGGGAGTCATTTTGCTCGATTTGGTTTGTTTGAGCAGTGAACGGGCATTTGAGACCAGTCTGGACGGACAATCGAAAATAAACTTTGCACACCTGCTGAATTCCTGCCCCGTTGCTCTGTCTTTCACCAATTTGGAAAGCTTAAATCGGCTTCTTTTCTGATTACCGCGTTAGCCGAAGCCCGTTGATTTGTCACGGTCGCCTGATGGTTTCTTTGGACCAGGTGGTTTCCCTGCTCCTAGATGTGCCGCGGTAAACACGCGAATGTCGGAGCTGCTGCTCCCAAGTGCAGACGCCTGCTGGCCGTGCAGCGAGAAGTAGTACGGTAGAAATGGAGGCAGCAGGTTCCATCAGCGCGACCACACAACCCGGAAGGTTCACAGTTCGGACCTGTCACGCCGCGCAGGTGAATGCGGTAACAACCCTCCCCCCTCCCCGTGCTTTGTAAGAGCCGTGCCAGTAGACGTATGGGGGTGTGGAGGCCTAGCTCCACTAATTCGTAACCTCGGCACTAGGTGAATGGGAATGATTAGCTTCACGCCCCGGCCGGTTTTGTTTTCCGTCGGCTGATGCAATTGGTATCCGCGTTCTGATGTTCTCGTATGTTGATGCCGAATCATATTGATGTTTCTGCGCTGTTGATAATTGGCTTTCCATATGTATCGAGCTCTAATAAGTTAATCGGATTTGTATGACGCTGCTTGATTCTGCATTCTCCGGTGTACGTGTATTGGCACATGTTTGAGGTTTTGAGCAATAAACCCAGTCCATCGTACTTAGTTGGGCGTGCTGAAACGTTGCGAGTTTATTTCTTTAAAGCAAAAATCGAGCAAAGCTGCTGTCTGTACCGTTTTATCCACTGAGCGCATGGGTACATCAGTACCTCGTTCTGTTCATTGGCATTGCAAAGTAGTTAAACAACTGAAGTAGCAATTCAGCGAATATGTTATTTGATCGTCGACAGTCGCTGCTAGCGGTTAAAGTCATTGCAGTTGTGGATACCCACCCCTTCCACCCCTACCACCCCTTGCACCCCTCTTCCAGTCATTGACGTTATTGCAGCAGCCGGAAGGGTAATACCGCTGAAGCAATGCGATGGATAGATAATTCGGTTCCGTCTGTTGGTGGTTCCAGGGTCCACGTCTACTTCCAGCTTGATCGTTCTGCTCACGGGCGTCGCTCTGTGCGTCTGGTCCCGTTGCAAAAGCGGGTTTCCCGACCAAAATTTTCTGTGAATTTCTCATCTATCCCGTGCGTGTTACGTGTCCGGCCATCTCGTACTTCTCGATCTACGAATACAGGAACCTGCACTCGCTGTGAAATTGTTGCGATGCCAGTGGCCTCGATCTGTTGCGAATCGTGTTCTCACTCGCAGAGGCGTGTCGAATGCCTCATCCCAGAACTTTCGCCCATTTACGAGGCAAGTGCGTCGGTCCATCGCACTTTTTTCGCATAAGGCGAGCGTGAGTCGCGCAAGTGCGTCGGCCCATCGCAATTTTTTCGCATAAGGCGAGCGTGAGTCGCGCAGCTTCTGACGGCGATCGATTGAATAAACCCGATCGATCTGTTACCTTCATTCAGGGAACGAGGCGGGGCTGGGTGTTCCGAATAACGTGAGTAATTGATATGTCGATAAGTGGTTGGTCGGTCGGTGGGTCATTTGCTTCGTCGCAGAGGGTGTTGGTTGCAAGGTGTGGTGCACATCGGATCTCGTGGACGGACTGCAGCGATCCTCAGTGTTAATGCCGTGGCTGCAAAACGCTCCGTCGGTCTTCTGAAATTGTTGTGGATCAGATCGGTTGACTAGACTAGAGAATACATAAAACACCTCTCGTACTATGGAAATGTCGTTGTTTTCGTTCTGTTTAGACGCACATGTAACTTGGAAAAGTTGTTTCCAAAAACTTGAAATCTCCCTCAAAGAGCAAAAGACTTACCCGTGCAAGTGACGAAGCTTCTCATAATAGTACATACTTTCTCATGAAATCCCAGGGCAGCTATAAACCAGCGGCCTCGAGTAGTGAGACCTAAATCAGAACGAATGGGCAGTGACATGACGTCATCCGGGCTTTTTGTGTAAGAAACGCGATTAGGGCAGAGGTGAGATGATCGGGCGTCCAAATTACTAACACATGAGCCGTGGTCAAAATCAGTTACGTTCATTTCATGTACGTAATGAAACAGATGATTTTAAGTTCTTGTGACTGCTGGATTTGAGATAGCAGTTCTCTGATAAGTGAATTAATACGGTTTCCGTTTGTATATAAGGAATGGATTAGTAATGAATTTATTTCGAACCAAGTCAACCTGCCTTGGTTTCAGAGTTAATGTTTCTATGCCCTCTTCGTGAGACTGGTAATCTTTGAAGCTGGCCAACAGGTTCAGGGCTTGACAAGTGCAAAGAAGCCGTACTGTGTACCCTCTGTAAGTCGTAAGTTTACATAAAGCCTTTTCCTCGGGAGGAAACCAGGCTAAATTGATCGCGGTTTGGTATGGAAGGAGAGATATGTTAGGACAGATCTTAGAATTGCCCATTCAATTCTACGTTATTACCCCGCAGCGGAAGATGTGTGCACCCCCCTCCCCCTCAACTCCCCCACCGAGCCGCTGTTATCCGACGCTCAGCTTTTATATTAAAATTTAAAATTTATACCCACTGAGCTTCAGAATCGTCTGACATTTATTGTCAATTAATTCTTTCCCCATTTCCATAAAATATTTAGACTTTATTGCCGAGTGGTGTCAAGTTGTGGCCTTGCGGACTGCTGTTGGTTGCCTGCCAGTTCATTACTCCGGCCACTGCTGCCTCATTCAGGCTTCGCGAAATTGTCGCTGAAAATGTATCATAAATGCACACCCATCCCTCGTCCTGGCTTGTGGCACTGCGTCCTTGTTGAGGTCACCCTGTTCCAGGGGTCTACACCACCAACACCAAGTGCTCTATCGGGTTCTTTTTGTGAAACTCAGACACAAGTCGGGTCTATACGCAGTCGGGGTTAGAGCGTCCGCAGCTCGAGACTGCACCTGTTTCCGGGGTTAGGAAATTGCATTTCCCTCAACCAAACACTTGATCCCGAAGCAACTGTCAGCTTATTGCTTGACTTGAGGTAAGCCGCTCACCCCACGTGCCTCCAGAAGTCAGTGAAGCAACTGTCAGCTCACCCCACGTGCCTCCAGAAGTCAGTCACGTGTTGACGATTAGCTCTTTTCTTTTGTTTTCTGGTTTTGTCCTCGGCCCGAATTAGTCTGTCGTCAACAATAATTAATTCCATAATTTAGAATGAGCGTGCTTTGCTCGAATGATCTGACAGACAGCAGATGCAAATTGCATTTGCTTCGAAATTGACAGCCGAAGACCGATTGATCGTGTGCCATTATTCGTAAGGTAACGGAAGTTCCCGCCTTCTGAACTATTGGCGTTGCTGGCTTGATGCAGAATTCTTTTGGTTACATCTGCGGTGCTCGGTATGAAGACCTTAAATTAACTTATAATTAATTTTCTGTTCTAAAACCAAAGTGGTCTGATGCCACATTGCCTGCTTTCTGTAGAGGTCACGTCACACGTTTTACGGCTGGCTACCATGAGGATGTGGGTGGAACGTGCTGCTACATTTTCTTGGATAATCGTCGCAGCCGACACCGTACCGATGTGTGTTTCACTTGTCGCTCGCTGATGGCACGTGTTGGACGAACGCCGTGCCGTCCGGGTCATTTGGCATCGGCTGTTCTGTGGATCGCCCTCTCGCCAGAGGCGAAGAGTCGCGTGTTGCTGGCGGCCGCTCGGGCTCTTTTAACTCCACCGCAAGACACGTTTTATCCCCCCACCCCCCGCCTTCAGGGACGCGCAGGGCGTGGCCGAGGCCTTGAAACGCGGCAGATTTTACACCTCGAGGACTCCCGTCCCATCCTCTCGCTTCCGAAGACTCGGGCAGCGCGGATGTGTCCGGCTGTCTCATTGCTGACAGACTCCCTTCTGGTATCGTGTGGAAGGGGAACCCTTGTCCGCCATGTTGGGAAACCGTACTGTTGCGAGGAATAAGGACGGATGCAACATGAAGACCATTGACAAATGCGCTGAAGACAGCAGCTTGAGAACTAAATATACTGACGCACTTAGCAGCAAGAAGGGAGTCGAAAATGTTCCGAAGATCTGCGTAATAAGCTTACGATTCGTAACGTAACAAACCGAGTCTCTGCCAGGGTTGCCCTGTTAATTAACAGGAATTACCCAGGCATGTGAGGAACCTGTGGTGCCTGAATGCAGTGTAGAACAGTCTGACGCGAAAATGATTTAACTGGGAGTCGTCTGCTTCATTGTTCTCTGTGGTTTTATTCCGAACGGTGCTTCTTAGAAGCAACGCTGTCACAGACGGGATGGAGTCGGCGTGCTGTAAGGAACTGCTGTTCAGAGTTCAAAGTAATAAATGCAAATGAAAGTGGCTCCGGGTAACAGGCCCAGCCGGAGTACCTGCCCAAGTGGCGTTCGTCATGCGGGCTTTACGTAGGAAGCCACAGTGATAGTCCGTAACCTTCATGTGTTTCCTCGACGTTTAGTATTAATTTCCTCTTTCATTGGTTTTTAATCCATATATCCTTAAGTCTGTTCACCACACCATCTAGACAGAAAGTAGCCCATATTTGTTGCTAGTATTTTGTTACGTGTTTACCACATCACGCTGGCCACGGGTTGAGAACCCCTGCCATATGCCATCGACCGCGAGTGATGAGCCGGCAACGAAGCTGTGCTGGCCTGCTTCAAGATACCGACTGAATAAAACCACGAACCAGCTGTGATTAACACAATCTGTCATTTTTTTAATTAATCGCTGGTTAATGTGTCTTGTGACGAGAAGATGTTTAACGGGACATGAGAATGTCCTCGCTAGTCCGTAGTTTTTTTGCGGATGCAAACCGTGGCAAAGAGGCGGGGCCAGAGGCTAGGTTACGAGGTAGCTGCTAGCCCAGCTGAGCAACTACAAGCGTTTCAAAATACCCTGTAGCCAAACCGATAGTTATAACTATTGAGTCGCGGTCTGGACAACGAACGTAAACTTTTGACTGCAGTTTCCTTGTCGAAATCGGTCCACTCTTTGTGCCTGGAGGTCCGGTGTTATTACAGCAGCGTGTGACGACAGAAGGAGACGTGTTGGGGTGTGACGTTTTCTGAAAAGTTTCTCTTGAATCAGCATTTTTGGGGTTTGGTTCAGTCAGTTGTCTCTGTTCGTTCCGGTAGCGAAGTTGAGGCTTCTTAGCTAGCGCATACATCACTCGCTCCTGGCGACGTCATGGAGCGCTGAGCTACCCTGCCTGACCTATGAAAATTAATAAATCACGATCTGTGACGAGGGCTGTCCAGAGCGCGCGTCGCTTCGGCGCACAGAATTTGTGTCTGTGTTGGGCCACAATATTATCTTATTTTAACGACGCTAATAATCCGTGGCGTTTATGATTATAAGTAAAACGCTTAGGGCCGTCAAATTTAAAAACAAAGGAAGTTACGATTTCTCACCGTGACTTAGGTCTAGCTCAGTTACCTGCTGGGGCGTAGGCTTAACGATGGATTCTTTGCTTGTGGGTGCGCGGCGTAGCATCTGGACCAAACTGAAGACCGCCGATTGTCAGCAGCCACTGCTTAGTCTGAAGCCTCCGTGACCACGAAGACGTTTTGTGGCTGGACAAGTTTGTCACATTTCATGAAAACCGCGAAGGCAGTTGTGTCTATGAAAACGCGTGAGGGAATGGAGGTGTAGCTCCATGAATTCTTAATCTGCTGGTAGCTTCGCGCTCCGGCCGCTCATTGGTTAAGGTATCAGCTCAGTTCCGAAGGACGTGACGCGCCGGGGAGGGAGGGGGTGTCAGTCTGTTTCGACGAGTTGTTGTTAGTAGGAGTAGATCGTTGACTGACGTGCGGTAGTTGCTGTGCGTTGTTGTCCTGTCCATCGTGGTAACGCCTTTCCTGTGTTCAGCCTCTTCACATGTCTGTGGCCTGCCTGAAGTTTAGAAAAGTCTGCGGCGCGTAGAGCGGGCTGCAGTGCGAGTCGGACACGGCTTGACGTAGATCCAGGGCGTTCCTGTTTTCTGTTGCCTTAAGAAATTGGAATGTCTAGACCCAGGAGACGGCCGTGGGTTGCTGCTTCGCGTAGTCTGGTAGAGGCCCCTGAAACGTCGGTAAGCTTGTACCAGAATACTGTCGTCTTTGTTCCACGACCGCGCCTCCGTAGTGACAGAAACGCCCAGATTGTTTGCCGTCAGTTGGTTTCACCGGCAAGTCGTAGGGTGAACCGAAACTCTAGAAAACGAACGGGTAAATAAGCGGCTTCTTATTCGCGACGCCATTGTAAGTAAGCAGAGGTATGAGCGGATTTCTGTTTGTCCTGGAAGTTGAAGTCTAGACGAGACCTGATGACGTTTTTGACTGCATAAAAGTTTCACACAAAGTTATACATAGTTACTTCCATTACGGGCTTTGAGACAGCAGCGGAAATGAATGGCCGGACATTAGAGGTGCAGTTCCGCGCCCCACCAGGAGAGGCAGACCAACGATGGGTAATTCAGGGAAGTTAATTTCTCCGGCCTGGGACTCTGGCTTGTCCTAGACGCCAGGAGCCGACAGTCGTTTGTAAAACTGTCCATGACACTAACTAAAACTCTTTTTTTCCCCCCTTCTCATTTCTCTGCCAGAAACTACTCTCAGAAGTGAGTGAGTAAGAGAGGATATACTTTTCTAAAGTTGTTTCCTGCTCCTCGTATATCTCCCCCCTCTTCTAAAGCACTCGTAAGCCCCAGCGACACGCTTTCCTCTAAAGTTTCCCTCTCTGCTCCCGTCCGCCCTTTTTTATCCGGCGGCACAGCGCGTTAATAATTTATAATTCGCCGGCACTTGGTGATTTGTAGAGCAGGATGCATTAGGATCACCCGCAGTCTGTGAAATTTCAAGGAATTTTCTGTGTCATTATTATTTAAATCTTCCGTTACAATCGAATAGGCGAAAGGAAAAAAAGGGGTAGCTACCCTGCGGTCGACGCAGGGCGGCCACCGGAATGCTTTGAGGTCTCGCAGATCTTTGTTCGCGTTCTCGGAGTCTGCTCTTCGCCGAGCAAATGCTCACGTCCTCTCACTCCGTCCGCCGTGTTTCGCTGTCCTTACGCCAAACGGTTCTCTTCGAATTTTATTGAAATTTACCTCCTGGAATGTTTTGTGCAGTTTCTCTCTCTTTGAGAGCCGCTGAACTGGGCCCTCGATTACGAACTGCGTCTTGCCGTTCCCAGAGGAACGCTAATAACAGTTTCCTTGTTTAATTTGTTTTTTAGTGGAAAATGCCGACCGCAGAGGCGTGGGGGGGGGAGGGGGTAACGGTAGCATGGGGAAATTTGCATAATGGCGAGATTCTTAAATGTTTATTTTTCACCTAGTCTGATTACATTGCTCGAGTGAAGGAAGGCGAGATGGGCGGAATATGTAGCACGCATGGAGGCGAGAAATCCTGAAGGAAAGAGACCATTTGGTAGATCAAGGTCTAAGTGACAGGGCGGGAGGATGTGCGCTGGATACGTGAAGCCGTCGGGTTACAAAGGGCTCGAGGAATATCTTGACTAGCTGAGTGACTGTCAGCTTCTCAGGAGGAACTCGTGTTCTCTTCTCGCTTCTAGTTCTGGTAGTATTTTGCGTTTCCCATGTCCGCTCCGTCGTGTAATGCAGTGGTGCGCGCCCTTGTTCGATTTCTGTCGCTGACCAAGTTTCGCACCCACACTTCATAATTTTTATTAGTCACCCCGAGTGTCGCCTTGCCCAAGCGGTGAAGACGAAGAATCAAAATGAGACGAACCGCGTGCAGTCGCCCTGACTACGGACTTGGCGGGGCGGGGCGGCAGGAGAGGCCACGCCCCCAAGTACTTGAGAGCCCCGACTTATCCGCAATTCATCATCTTCATCACGTTTTATCGATTCTGGTCGCCCTTCTGCATTTCGTAGCAATTACACGTGTCTCGTGTAAATCGGGCCCCTCGCTCTAACTTTCTGTTGTCGCCTCGAATTCTGCGACCGTCAGGAGGAACTCGAAGCTGCTGGCCGAGTCTGAGGAGTCTTGCTGCGCGCTGCAGATGGGATCCACTCGGAATGTTTGGTCGACGAGACAGTATTTCCTGGTTGCCAACATTTAGGTACTAGCAGTAAGTTTCTGCAGTACAAAAAGAGTTGTGCCGTACGAACCTTCGAGGCCCAGACAGCTTCGCTGTGTAACTTATCTCGTTCTGGGCACTACGGCCAACCTGCAAGAACGTAATGTGCTGCAATATAATAAATTACCGCCTGTTTTCAGTCCTTCTGCTGGGGGCAACGTTTGTAGTGATGATAAAAAGCGGAACAGAATTTTGCTATTGTCACGGTTGTCATAACTTAGAGGTCCCACTCGCTTCAGAATTTTGCTATTGTCATAACTTAGAGGTCCCACTCGCTTGAATGGCCGGCAGTCTCGTTTCTGTTGTCTTCCGCTAGATGGTGCGGTGATAAACCGCGGAGTTGAAGTGTTGAAAGATAACATTCTTCTCGAATGCAACGCCCTGGGACAATTGGCCCTCGTTATGTGAGAAGTTGACGGTAAATTTTGGATTTAATGGTCTTAGAATTTATTAGAATGTTTCCGAAATACTAAATCTAAAAAAATTCTGTGGAATCGAAGGGCGCACATTAGGTACGGAAGTACTGGAAGGAAACCTTAACCAAAAGTGTGTACGCTCTTTTATGTGGCTCTGAATGTTGGACGTTTCGGGAGGAATGTTGGAGGCGGCAGAAAAGGGTTTCTTCGGGCGGTCACAGGGTACAGGATGTGTTGGATCAGAACTGTCAGTGCATTGATGAAAGAACCATCAAAGCAAGTCTGTAGATTTCTTTGAAAACATTACCTGGACATTTAAGGTAAAGGGACATTGAAGAGCAGTCGGTTCTGCAAAGCAGGAACATCTTCCTGTAACTGGCGCCCTGTGGCACGGTGCAACCACTCGTTACGCATTGCAAATGTCAGCTGAACATCAGTTGAGTAATTTGCTTAAGCGACGTCATTCGTCATTAAAGAAGTTTTGAAGCTGAGGTCGGTCACGTATTTACGTTCTGCGTTATTAAACGGTATGCCGATATTATGACGGATGACGCAGGGACTCAGAAGGAAAGTGTGACAATCAAACACCAACGCCATTGCCGTCGTGCGTCTGGACTGATGAGCTTTGGGGCGCCGGCCCTTTGCTGGCAGAACAGCGAGCAAACTACTACGGAAAGACTTCATCTGAAACGTCTCTTCATGAAGACTGCAAAGCGCATTCCGTGGTCGCCATCTGCATTTGCGCTACTCCTGCCTCATACCTGGTGCTCGAAGTTTCCTCACAAACTTCGCTTTATTTCAACGTGACCTCTGGGAATTGCTTGAGTTTGTTTGTTTGTTTGTTTGTTTGTGTGTGTGGGGAGGAGGGGGTGAAGTCATTTCGCTATGAATTTCAAGCTGCCTCAGCGTATGCGTCAGCCATATTTAATTTTAATATTTTCAGTTGTGTATAACAAATATTTTCCTCTTGTACGTTAAGCAGTTCTTTTACGCTTTTGTTGTGAGTGTTTTGACATAGGAGAAGGTTCTGTTCTCCGCAGGAACTAAGGTCTGAGTCCTTTCCTGCATCCTTTAGATTTGTGAGCCGAATGACAAGTCAGAAACTTCGCGTTTCGCCTTGAACCTATTCCTTCCTCAATACGGTGTTCTGCTGTATAACTGCCCACTATCCAGACGACATTAGCGCCCCACCCGGCAGTCTCCAGCAAATAACGGCCGTGAGGACCGAACCACCGTGGCAGATGGGCCTGGGCCACTTCGCCCTGGAGCTGTTTTTGTTGTTTCGTGACGGAAATGCCGTCCGCGGGTCAAGCTTCAAGAGCCATGAGAGCGAAGGGGTGATTTGTTTCTGGAATGGCTGCGCGCAATTAGGAACTGCTTTACCGCAGGTTCTGAACGCGTGGCCCGTCTACATTACTAGGACTTTGAATAAATAACCTTGTGGTTCAAATAAGATGCAGTGATGTTTGGCTCGGCGGCCCGCGGATAGGTTAGGAAAGGCGAGGCCAGGATTCCTCTGGAGGGTAAGCGCGAGGTCACACACACGGAACGGCGTCTGACGGGATCCGTGATCTACGCACGCACTATGACTCTTGGGATTTTTGCAGGCGAAACAGACAAGAGATTTTCTACTTTCCGTGGTGCAGACTTAACGTTGTATGGGCTTGAGAGAGAGAGGGGGCTTTATTTAATTAATACGACAGAATGAGAGTTGCTTTTGTTCCCTTTTCATCTGTCTACTGATTAGAACGTTTCTTCCTGTGTGTCTTCCTACGTATTTACCCACGCACTTCACATTGACGTAAACGTGATAACCGTCAGTTCGCGGAATCGATGACCC
>NW_019060031.1:283909-298012 GCF_000696155.1 Zootermopsis nevadensis
CTACGGGTTCCTGTTCGGTACTTCTTTGAGTAAGGCTGAAGTTCTTGGTATTTGGTGGAGTTGCGAGCCCACACGTTCTCCTAGCTTCGTCTTAATCAGCTCACATCACATCACCGAAGTGATGTCTACTGTCGTCCGCGTCGGTTTCTAGTTCTCTGTCGCCGAAAAGAAGTCGCGATGCTATTGGTTTCAAGAGCATCTTCACTGGGCATTCGTCATTTGCTTTTCAGGAAGATGGAGCCGAGCGTGGAGTGCAGCGTGACATGACTGCCTAATGCTGAAATAACAGAAGCTTGAATTTTAGCCTTCGTAGTTTCGGACTTGTATTTGTGGTTTCTAAATTTTAACCGGGCTGATTTCAGTTTTGCATGAACTCTGCAATTAACGCAATGTGTCATTCTTTAAAGCGGTGTGCCACCACGAGGTTTCAGGTGTACCGCGAATTTTTTTTCGCACGTAACGGCTCGAAAAAGACAGGGTCTTGTATTTCGTAATTAGAATTCGTAACACACACACACACACTGGACAGTTTTTCCCAAATTGCGTTATATTTTATTTACTTGTCCGTGCACTGTTTTAGATTAGAATGCAGATACGTATTTGAGGTCACGTAAAGTTTTTATCACCTTTTTCGTGAGCCAACGTTTTGTGGTGTGCCGCCGGTGATAGAATGTTGCGGAACACGGCTTTAAAGCACGGTGGTAACTATATGTACCACCTATTTTAACAGTAACTCACGATGTGTGTGTAAGCATTTCTTATAATTCTGTCATTAAACCGGTAATGTTCCTGACGTCATTGATCAGCTCGTCTTTGTAATGGAGACGCTTTGTGTTTTCTTTGAGGTACGAGCTGTTGAACTGTTGTAGGGGGTTAAAGGAACGCGAACCGCGTTCCTTCTTCCGCCATTGAACCAGAACGCAGAGGACACTCGTCGTGTCTCTGCGTCTGAAAGCGATGTTATCCTGCGAGAATATCTGGGAATTGAAACCAGGATTTATGTGGTGGGTCGTTCTATTCGTATCCCCGCGCTCTGTTCTTGATATTTAATGGCGTATGATCTGTTCTCTGGGGTACTTCCCTCCAGCCGTCGTTCATCACTTGTTCTAGCCTGCAGCGTTTGGACACCGTCAGTGTCCCGGTCCAAGCTCACAGCCCATCTCTTGTGTGGAATGGATGGAAAAAAACATTCTGCCGTCAGTTCGTCCCCGGAATTGCGTGAACCACAGTGGGATTCATTGTGATTTTCTCACTTCTCCACGCCTTCTTAGATTATCAAAATTAGCATTAGAACCGAAAGTTTCGATGACTCATCGTCCTGATGATGGAGGCAGGAAGCACTTCCGAAACGTCGGTAAAGTTCTACCAGACGACACGGCGCAGCATCGCAGAAAACAATTTTATTGTAATATTGTTCTGATCTCCATTCCAGGTTGTTGATCCTGCAAAATTATGTTCGCGTTTCTTGTTTTATTTACCAAACCAATGCGTCACCAAGTCATTCGCTGTATGTAGACTTGTCTTGAGATTTCACGCGGCGTGCCGATGTGCCGTTGTTGCATTTGGCTGCGTGTAGAGCGACTTTTCGCGGAATTTGCTGCCGTGGAAAATAAAGAAGGCGTTGGTTTCTCCTCTTCAGAGCAGAGAGGCCCCACGCGTGGCGCTCCGTGGGAGGAATCTTGCCCAGTGGTCGATTATTTGGTTATTTAACCACGCTTTATCAAGTGCGCAGTTTATGTAGTGTCGACCGATGTGATTATTGTGAACGAAGTGTTGGAAAGGAGCCGGTTGTCTCCTGTGATGGTCACTCAAACATGATGTCGGTACTTTTTAATTATTTTGGTGTGTGATGTAATTTGATTCCGTTTGTGCATTTCTGTGACGTCGTGGGCGGAGGGCGTATGGACCTGTGAGGTGCGTTGAAGTGGCGTGTGGTGGTGGGTGATTTAATGCTGGCAACTTCTTGACAGCGTCGAAAATAACAAGGGAATACGTCGTATGTTTGATTGATGCTTTTATTGTTAACAAATCTAAGAAATGTGTGCTTTATACTCTAAAACAAAGGTTTCAGGTCAAAGCGGCTGTCTGAGGCAAATGAAATCTGCACGGTTTAAAATGTCAGGAAGCCGAGTCTAGTCGGAGTGTAGTAATTCGAAAGAAGCATTTTGAAATGACGGGGATTGTCACATTTTCTAACGCTGCATTTTGAGAGTTTTGTGTTTAGTCATGACTTAGTGTCAAGTTATATTTGGAGAAAGAATTTGTCACAGACGACAGATGACTAGACTTTGGTGAGCGGGATGCAAAAGTAGAAACCAAAGGGGTAAATTATGGGGCGACCAGGAGAATTAATCTTGTTAATTGTGTGTCCCGGCGATCGCAGTGCCACGCGGTGGCTTCCCCGCCGCTGATGGCGGTGCGTAGTGTCAGGTGATGTTTAACATTCAGGCCCCGGGGCGACACTTCAACCCCCCCCCCTTCGCCGTTAATGCCGGGTTCACTTAGCCCCGGCCGACGCCTGCCCCGTGGTACCATCGCCGCTCTCGTCCGCATTTCCCATGCCTAGCGTACGAACACTTTGTTTTACTCAGGCGGGCTCTTCCCTTCAGGTGGAATTGATCCATTTATATGCATAATTGCCACCAGCACGTTAAATTGTGTTCGATGTAATCTCAAAGTTTCGCATCGTGGCCATGTTTACTCTCGTTGAAATATAAACAGGGCTTCGTACAATGTTTGTGATGTAACTTGGAATAGTTTTACATACCTCGTTCCAGGGACTGGCTAGTTGCCTGTCGCCATCGGGCCGAGCGCTGAATACAGATTAAACCTGTCGCCGTGTTATTTTACGTTCTACAGACTGGAACGTAAGCAGCTCTGATGCATGCAGTGACGTTCTAGTTTGACTTCCACCACAGAAGTTCGTGCCGTTGATGGTGGGAAGTTAAGATTGCGGAGGTTGGGCGAAGTTTTGTGGCACCGCGTTCATTCAGGACCTTTGACTTGGTTGAGAAATTCTTGCAGGTGCGACACAGTGACTTGATATTGTGATCCTGGGAACAGATTCATCTTCTGCGGCACGTTTTTGTAAATGACTTTACAAAATGTTTTGTTGTTGCGCATTCCTTGACGTCGTGAATGTCGTATCTGGTTAAGTGGTCGCAGCTTCGAACAGTGAGACAGATGAATTGCACGCGCGCTCATACATTTCGATCTGAGTGCCATTTACGTCTAAATAATGGGTTGCATTGGACCGCTGTGAACGTACAATTCAATGTAGAATCGCAGTTGAAATCGTTCAAGTGCTGTGCTTTAGGAGATGAAACGCTCACAACCTCCCCATTGTACGTGCATTTCATACAAAGGCCCCTCTCCGGGTAACTACGTGGATGGGCATAGAGGTTGGTGCATGCGCACAACGCTGGGAGTTCAGACACGTGAATATTGTATCTTGATGGTGGAAAGATATTCCGTCACTTGTGTGGCTTTGAAAACCGCTTCAAGTCTGATTTTCTGTAGCTCGCGAGTAGGTGCGCCTACGGCCCGAAAAAGTTTAATTGCAGAGGTTAGCCCGCCGTTCCGTGTCACGTGCCTGAATCGCTATCTTATGAATGACCTGAGAGATAAGGATTCTGTTCGAATTGGAATGTTCGCCCGCTGCGTCCCTCGTGTCTCTTAAATCGCGGCGGCAGGCGGAGATAACGGGCCGGTTGGCGCATTAGTGGCTCCAAGACCAAAAAATTAGTGGGAGGAAAACTTTGTTCATCTGCGTCTTTCAGGCCTGAAGATGGGGTCAGTGCGTTTCTTTATTTACATCGCTTCTTCCCGCTGACGCAGTGATGTGCTGCCCCGTACAGCGGAGCTTGTGGCGGGAGAGATGTTCTTAAGCGGTAAGGATTTGGAAGGAGGCTGTTGCAGCGGACGAGCACCCTTAGTCAGGATCCGTTGGCACCTGCTGTCGTCACACTTCGACGCACGGGCCGGAGGTTCGTGCCGTGTATCGTCCCTGAGCCTGCACTTAGGCCACGGCCACTTCCTACCAACTCGCGATTTTGTTATCCTGACAACCAGTAACCGACATAGAGCACTTATCTGAAGATCTGAAGGGCGAGACGTCACATCCGTTCTGTGGAGCTTCAGACGCTGGATAAGCTCAGTGTGTCATGAAAAACTTCCCTGTCCTACGCACCAACCGCGCTCACAAAAGCGGGCCGAGCATTGCAGCTTGAATCCGTAGGAAAGTCGACGATGTAATTATATATAATGTGCTTTTGGTGGTCTATAAGAAGGGCTTCAGTGATGCTGACTCGCGTCGAGAAAGTCCTAAGTGTAATTAATCGTCTTGTCCTGATGCTGTGAATCACTCTCTTTGGGAGCCTCGTGTAACTTATGGCATTATTGCCTTCAAGGATTAGAAGTGGGAACAAGCATTTGTCTGTCGTGCCCTGAAGGCTATACGTAAACATACAGGCATCCTGTGGACTCGGTGTAGGCTGCTGGGAGCAGCGGAGTAACGCGAGAAGTTGGCGCACAGCTGTGATGCGACCCGACATCCGTGTTCAGCTGGAAACAGTGTGCTGTGCCTTCTGATGGAGCTCAGGCGGGCCGCACACTGACACTGCCTCGATGGGCCACGTGTCTGGAGCGAGGCATCTGCCTAGAAATCACTGTTCGTGTCAACATCATTTCCGCTGCTCATGTCTTGGTGGGCGTGGATACTGAAATGGAGGCCTGTGAAGAACGTCCACATTTTCGTAACAGCGGGACACGAGACACGAGAGTGCGTTCTAGATCGACCAGACTGACTACACAGCGCAACAACGCAGAAGACAGAAAGCTTCATTAGAGTTTCGTTTCCAAAATTCCTGTTTGTCCCCTCAAGCCTCAAAATAACAGGAACAGACTTTTTATGTGTAACTTAATATTCAATGTTTTGAAAAATAGAGCAGAAATGCAACAAACTTCAAACAGAAATTGCAGAAAAGTAGGAAATTTGATAAAGGGAAGACGCTGTGGAGGAATGAGTGACCTGGGGGCATGTGCGGTTCGCACAGCGTCGTCCTGCCCGGGGACGGCGAGGCGTGTGCACTGTCGTCACTCTGCAGATTACACGTCCAAATGGGATCGCTGCGGGCTGCCATCAGCTGGCGGATGGCTCCATCCTCTAGCCACCGAGTAACGATGATGATGATGATATCAGCGAACGTCACGGCCGAGTGGTTTGCACTCCTTGATACATATTCTGAACGTCCTGGGTTCGAGATGGCTTCAGAGGTGCTTACTGCCTTCATAATCAGGGTTCTACATTCCAGAAGACAGCAGTCTTCGGGCTGCGAGTTGTTAGTAGCAGTTTAATGAAGAGTGAGAAGATTCATTAATAATGCGGTCACAGTTTTCCGGAGTTGTCGGTACTCGTAAAATGTTTCGGCGATGTGAGAGTTGCTCCAGCCGTTAGGGACGGACCACACAACTATTCTGATTAATTCGAGATTCGAAAATGGCTCTGCTGCTAAGCAGGTAAGTGCTGAGGCGTTTTTTAGGCACGCATTAATAGAAGTTTTATGACGTATGAAATGAACGTGGACATAGAAGGCGTTGCTCTGATTCAGAATTCCCGATAAGCAACAACGCGCTGAGAACGCATTTTTTTTGTGTCGCACTGTACGCGCAGTCAAGCTGAAGCACTGGCTGATTTTTATTAGAGAAGATAAGTAAGTACGACTTGTAGAGAAGTTTTATTGCTTGTAGGAGCTTTTGAGGTGTTAGACGGAAATTTACGATCTTGCGTTTCTTTTGTACCGTAGGCAGTCTGTAAATACTTTCGCAGCCACCGAAGATTGGCGTGGGAGAGCGTATTCGTTGACTGCCCTTCAGGAACAGAGGAAATTCCTGTTGTAGGCAATTAAGGTCACGTGCGTGGTGTTGAAGCTCTGACCATTTGGTTCCACTTAGGAAGTTCTGAAAGACGTTTTATTATACGTAAATAGTTTTGATTTTCCTTGTTTGGGGCTTATGATTCCGGTACTTGCAACTGTTTGCTGCTACAAATTCCATCAGAACATTCTACAGAAAATAAGATATGAGTAAAATCTTAAAGAGTAGGTGTCAGTTAGGAGAAGGCTGTCTTCTGGGATGTTTCGCCTTGTAGTCTGGTAGAAGTTAACCGACGTTTCAGAGGTCAGTGCTGCCTCCATCATCAGGGCGATGAGTTTTGAAGCCATGAATCAGGACAGGTGCTCTGCAGATGTGCGCTTCGTAAGTACCAGTGTTTGAGCTCGTGTGAAGTGAGCTCGACAGAACACTGAAGTGAAAGCAGCTTCTTCGTGACGCACTTTTCCAGAAGGCGCTATTTGAACATCAGAAGACATTAAACTGTTTTAAGGAGTTCTGCACTCGTCTGTTCGGCCTGCTGACGTCTGGTGCAGATGGCAGTACCAGCGCTTGTACGGGTCATTATGGGAAGTTATACGTTGCTTATTTAACGACGATGAATTCAGTTGTAAGGGGTATGGGAGGAAACGTTCCTGGCGTAATTTAATGCTGAGCGAAACAACGAACAAATGAGTGCGGATGTCCGGATGGAATTTGAACCCGGGACTTTCTGGATACGAAGCCGGAACTGTTACCACTTGGCTGCAACGCTCGGTGAGAAGGCGTATGTTATGAATTGTCTTGCTGAGGACTAGTAACCCAGGAGTTCTCCGCCGGCACCAGGCGTCCAGTGAACCGAACTGGCGTCACGACGAACTTCGCTCGCCGGCCCACCGTCCGTCCGTCCGTCCGTCTCACTTTTCTGCTGTTCTTGAGCGCTCTACGTCTATAGTGCACTCTTCCTGCTTCATGAACAATAACACGAACAAGAACCAGCAGCGAAATAACTTATACAAGAAAGGAAGAACACAGACGGACAGACAGGCGGAATATAAAGAAGACAGACGGGATGTCGCGGGTTGCCTAAGAGGAGAGGAGTCGAAGAAGCTTTTCGTCATATGAGAAAAGAACACGGGGAAAAAAAAGAGACGAGAACCAAAATGAAGAATGGGTAGTTGTATCATGTTTCGTCCGCAAGAAGTTGGACACAAACAGCAACAGTACCAAGCAGGAAGTTCCAATAAAAGTTTCAGCCACTCCTCCAACTCAGCGTTTTTCCCCTGTCGCCAGCAAAGAATTCAGTCGCCTGAAATGTTGGCGTCTCTTTCGCTGAATTTGTGTTTGCCGACTGCTCCTTAGTTTCTTAGAGCTTCGTGCTGGCGAAGTCCTCGGCTCTGAACCTCTTGGTAGGCATTCTCGACCCCTGTCCGTGCAATTAAAACGTACCAAGGACGTTGTCTAATTTATCCAAGGACTTTCAACCAGTGGTAACTATATGTACCACCAACTTTAACAGTCAGTAATTTTGCATCTTGCCTACTGTGTTTGTTTATAGGTTTCATGTGATTCTTATTATAAACAGCGTTAACCAGTTGAAGAGTTGTGTTTTCTTTGCGGTACGGACTCGATTCTTAAATATTATTTAAACGAGCTTCAGTCTCATTTGGTTGATACTGCGTGAAATTCTGGAGGATTCTCAGCGTCTGAACCAACTTAGGATTTATAAGATATTGTAGGTGCGTCATATTGTGATTTATTTAAATAGTATTAAAAATTATATTAAAATTGGCCGTCAATCACAATATAAGATAATTAAAAGATTAAAATATCATTTTTAAAATATCATTTTTAAATATCATTTTCCATATGTAAATCGAGTACTCGATACGGAACGAAAAATGATATTTTAATTATCTTATATTGTGATTGACGGCCAATTTTAATATAATTTTTAATACAACTTAGGATTACAAACTTACTATATATTTTACGTTTATGAACGAACGTGGTACATCATGACGAGCACGTAAGGGCGGTACATTTGAGGAGTTTCTTATTACTTTTGGTAAGTTACGTCAGTAGCAGTGACACGAGCTACCATATCCGTGTTCCTGCCTCCGGGGCATCGCCCGTAGGTCATGTAGACTACCACATTTTCATGTTTGTATTATGCACGTCAGTGTACGGGCATGTTTCTTACAAGGCTGTGGGATTGAACGTCGGTGTTTGTAAGGGAGCACTAAAACGTGGCACTCGCGAGTTGAAAATAAAGAAATGAAAACCACAAATTTTGGCCCAGGAAAAGTTAAGCGATAGGGAGACGAAGTAATTTTACTCTAAATTCATGAAATTATTCTTTCCATTGTTTCGACCTTCGAATCACTTCTGTTGATTTACGGGCATATAGAAATCGCGAGAAGAAGTTGTTGGTCGCATGAACAATTCTGTGCTTTTGTGCGAAGTTTCTTCTTTCGTGGCGATAAAACTTGTTATCCCCGTGCCCGCGGCTATAAAGACTTATAAAAAGTAAATTATTTGTGGCGGGTAAAATGTAGTTCTTTCCTCGTAAACTTTGCAGATATGGCGCTGAACTCTTACCCCACTTATCTCCTTGTTCCTCTGTGTCTGCTTTAATGTGGCGATGTAGATTATCGCTGTCCGTTCTTCACACCTTTTTAGAAACGTGTGTACGATTGGGCAACGAACACAGCTCGGGAGACTTCCTGGTTGTTGCTAAGCGGGAAGGCTCTGAAGTCGAAAGATTGTTCTTCGTAATTTTGAGTTTCCTCCAAATACCGCTGCGGTGGGCAAGGCATGTAGCTCGCACGGGGATGGCAGGGAGTTGCTTGCATGGGCCTTGGGCTTTATGGAGGCGGGCGACGTATTTGTATGTGGTACGCGCTTCGTAGCTTAGCCGTTCGTCATTTCGACGCGACACGCCGCCTTGACGTCTGGTAACCGCGGTCTGGCAATTAGCGGCTGGAGTAGCAACTGCCAGCAGGGCAGATGGCGCCTGCACGGTTGCCTTGACCGCGGTTCTGTTCTGGAAGTCCCCCGGCCGAATAAAGGCGACTTTTGAGCCTCGCTGAATGTAAAGTCGCCACGTCTACTTAACGAGAATCTGTGTTTACCCTTAATTCATTCGCCGACAGGACTTTTTAACTTTGGCTCAGCAACTAAATGTAGACGACGCGTTTGTCAGTTCATGGTGTTTTTACAGGTATTTTAAACGTTGCCAAATTGCACTGATCGCATTAATTTTTAGAAGCACTGCGAAATCTCATCAACTTCAGAGTTTTATGAACGGTGCTGTAATTCCTGTTTTTTACTGCCCTGTTCTCGCGTCATCTCCACAGTTTTTCTGTCTCTGCTAACCTTCGCTGTGGTAAACTGTGTGACTGGCTACGACCGGAGTTCGACTCCGGGTAGGGAACTCGTTCGCGTGGATTGTACCCGCAGAATGCGTGAGGCTGCAGTTGCGCGTTGTAGTTTTATGTCGGCTTGTGTGGCAGAGATGCTTCGAGGTTTTCCTCCGTACGTCAGTTCGTAAACGAGACTATACAAGTTGTGGTAATTACGAACATGGCGTCGATGAGAATGTTTGACGTCGAATCTGACAACTTAACACAGGCGTGAAAGCGGATCGCTAGGCGTAAGCTTATGGGCATGGGACACGACACCGCGACATCGTCTTGTCTTATCTTCGAGGACATCGGGACACCCGCTCCAATTTGTTGTGTGAGGGCGCCCTCATTCCGTCGTGAATTCTGCGGTATCAGTGCCCCGGCGTCTGTCTGTTCCATTTCATTGACGGCGGCGTAATGGCGTCAAGGGACAGTGCGAGCTGTACGATGCAGATTATGCAAATGGCGCCGCAGTGTCTCTGCTGGGGGGTGGGAAACCTTCTTCTCATTTACTCAGGCTAATGACTTAACTTCGGTAATTAAAATTAATAATTATCCAATTAAATGTTTTTTACTCGCTCTCTGTCCTTCTTTTTACCGCATTAGTTATGGCGTCTGGCCGTTGGTAACAGCCGAAGACTTGTAAGAATTCCGTGTTGGTCTTTATTGCTCTGACATGCGATAAACCACCGCATCTTGCGATGCTGTTGAAAATTACGTGGCTGCTTTTTGTTTATTTTAAGGCTTCTAGACGAAGCTCAGTAACATAAAGATGGCTGCAGCTCTGTGAATGTCTGTACAGCTAGCTAGCGTAAAAAATCAAGATTTCCGTGATAAATATTTGTCATCTGTATCTGTGTCAGTCTTACTAAGAGGATTTATAACACTGGATTTAAGCACAGTTCTGCCAGCCTTTAGAACACAATTTACGCATGTGGATTTATTGTTATTGTGTGTCTTGGGACGTACTGTATCCGTTTATCAGTCTGAGGATAATCGGATCGTTGAGTTGTGGCGACTTGTTATGAAATTGCACCGATAGCAAAGCAGTGGCGTTTTGTCGCATCCTGCCAAAAGAAGTAGTTTCGTCCGTCCTCGGTGGCAAGCGACGAAACGTCTGAATATTTAGTTTCATGGTATGACACATCAACTGAAACGTTGGACGGTGTTATTTTGGTTTCCTGATAATTTTCCGTCCACATTAGGACGAATGCCTTGTTCTCGAAACCCTTGAAGACGCAATGAATGCCTTCACTCAGCTGCTGTCCTTGTAGGCATGCAGATCATCCTGGTTTATGGAATCGGGTTTTCAAATATCACTGTGTGCCCCCGCCCTCCTCCCCGGCCCAATTAATATTTGTGTAGTAATTTCTCGTTTTGACCTGTTAAACGTTCAGTTCGGAGCTTCTTTTCGTGTCAGGATGTCGTCGAACGAATGATTTCTGGTTCGCCACGTGTCTTCCTTCACGTGCCTGTCTCAAGCCGAGGCAAATCTGATCGCGAGTTCATTTTTTCAGACGCGTGTCCTGCCGTGTATTTGTAAAGCGGTCTTAACAGATGTCGCTGTTGTGCTTTGTGGCCTTACAGAAAGACCTCTGAAAGGAAAAGTGGATCAGATAAGCCGCCTCTAGCTGCTCTGTCTATCGGCTTACTACGGGCAACAGTTGGAGCGACGGAAGATAGGCCACCGGCTCGCCCTGGCTTATCTCGCTTGCTCGGCTGCAAAGAATTATTATTGCAAGCTTCCGGTGTCCTGGGTACAAGATTAGCCTGAGCGCTCGATACGCCCTACGATTATCGTGTTTGACTCTCCTTCATGCTACATGCCGAGCCCATCTCACCCTGACTGTGCCTCTTTATTAGGACGGTGGGGGGGGGTGCACTGCTGTCTCGCAGTTTCATTAACAGACAATCCCTGCCTGGCAGCAAATTCACCCAGATCGCCGCAGTTCGACGGAAACGTCGGCTCACAGGTTCGTTATTGCCAAGACATTTGCGAGACGAAATTAATAGCCGCTGTCGCAGACTTCTGCCACTGAACCAGTGTGCTGGGGGAAAATGTACAGTTAGCGAAAACCGAAACGTCGGCAGATGGGTATTTAAGAGTGAGTAATTTAGTTGCGTTTGGCAGATGGGTGCAAGCGTTTCTGCAACGCGACGATGTATGGATTTGCTAGAGCCCTGTTTTATGACATTCGTTTTCATGTGTCTGTTGTCCCAAAAAACTTTTGAACCAAGCGATGGACTTTGAGGTCCTTGGCACCCAAGGCCACAGACTTGTGGAGAGAAGACGAGAAACACGTCGAATGATTGTACCTGGAAACCTAAGTTCGAGTAAGCCGATGTTGGGGTCAGGTCAGTGGTCAGACGTCGAGCTGCTCACTCCTTCCTCTTCCGGGAGTTGTCTTTGTTACTTCGTTTGTTAAATCTGTAACAAAATTTAATGCAGGAATATCAGGCTCGGAGTTCATATGCCGTTAGCTGTCGCAGAATTATGTGAACACGCATTCTGTGTGCTCAGAACTCTTTTCAGTCCTGAAACTCTCCTCGCGTATAAAACACGCCAAATTCTCCGCTCTGTACCTGCATACTTAAAAAGTGGCAAATACGTGACCTGCGGACGAAGGTCGCAGTGTCTAAGAAAGCACGTGCGTAGGTCGAAGGCTTAAAATGTCCGCTTTACGTCCGAGAGCTCTGTCAGCTGTTGGTTAAGGATGGCCGCCATGACAGCGAATTGGAGGAACATTGGCAGTCGCTTGTTTGAGCAAAGTCTCGTCAACAGAAAGTAACACATCCATGTCTGTCTCTTAGAAATAAAAAGGTGCTCTGAAACGTCAGTTTGTCACGAACGGTTTGGTACAGTGTAAGACCCATGTTACTCGATTGCATCGCCGCGTGTTCGAATCCCGACCCCAGTGTGCGGGCAACGACTCTGTTCCCACGCTTTGGTGAAAACGCTAATGACAACATTTCTAGACCTTGAAACTGATGGTATCTCATTCTTGGTCGAATCTGAGCATGAGCGCTACCTTGCAGCGAACGAGATAAAGCTTTCGCCACGCATTGAATTTCTTATCTTCGTGTGAGCACGTGCCAGCGACTCACGGAACGAGATGATAATGAAGATAAGAGACTGCTGCCACGTCGATCACACGTACCGGGCCCGAACGTCAGACGACCGCCACGTGCACCATGAAAATGGAAAAATATCAAATTTGGTAGTCTGTGGAAAGGCATAGAAGGAAGTCCCGAAAAGTTACAGTGCATCTGGTGATCGCGTTAATCTGCTGAAGCCATTATTCCCAGGTGGTTGGTCCCTCCTTCGTGCAGGCCGTGTTTCGCGGACCACTGTTTGAAGCACTATATCGTATAGCAGTTTTCCCAGATCCGAGCACTGAACGATGTAGTTAACTTGCATAATCTGCAAATTAGAAGACGCGAGGCTTCAAGTTGCCCGTCCGTCCGTCCGTCACTGCGGGTGGAATTTGTGCTGATGTCGCCTGTTTCGGAGTTCCGCTGTCCTTGCTCCGGGCTGCCTGCATTATTCTGACCGCGCCCCTGCTTTCTGTGCGGGGCCACAATGAGGGTAGTGCCGCAGAAGCTGCAGATGTCAGCGGCGGACTGGCCGACCGACTGTTCCCCGGTGCAGATGCCGGACTGATTGTGCCCCTGCGAAACGGTTTTTGGTTAAATTTAGTATTTGACGTGTAAACTAAAATTTGGCAACCGAATAAAGTTTCGATTCAGATAATTCGCGTACAGTGCACGTAGTCCTACCTGAAATCCAATGATATTTGTTGATTTTGTTAAAGTGTTGGTCTCATTGAAAGGTGGCACGTATCATCGAGATTTTGTGCTTGGAATTTATTTTTCGTCGTGATGAAATTCGAATTACGGTGTCGTAATTCTGCTCGCCGCTCTGTGATGCCTGCGGTTTGGTTACGTTTCGTGATCAGCGGTAGTGGGTTGGCTCGTCATAACTGAGGCCTGAGTTCTTTGTGATTCTCGTTCCAAAATGTCGGTGCGATATTCAAATTGAGGCTCGCGACTGCGGAGCTGCGATTAGGTTCTTTTCCCTAAACAGCGTTACGCAGTTGATAATGGACTTCAAATGCCATTGGTCTGCATCTGGAGCAAAGCAGAAACCGCTTATAGTCGTGTGTCTGTCTGCTAGTCAGTGTTTGGGGCTATTACGTTGGCAGTAATTTCCTGTAAATTCAGACGCAGATGTTCCGGTCACTACAAAAGCCCGGATTATGATTGAACTGAAGCGAGTTTCTGTCTTCGTGCCTCGTTCACGTCTGGCGAGTTCATTTATGTGGCGTTTGTCCGTGTCGCAGGAGCCGCCTCGTTTCATCCCTTGTCAGACGCGGAGGAAAACGGTTGGTGACATTTCAGGCTTTGAAGATGACTGTCTTCTGGAATGATGCGCCGTGTAGTCTGATACAAATTTACTGAATGTTCCGAGGTGCGTACTGCCTCCATCGTCAGGGCGCAGTATCCCAGAAGAAAGTCGTCGTTCAAAGTTCGCTTCAAGTTTCCCTGTTTTAGTTCTTGGAAATGCGGTCGTTGAAACTGTGGCGCCTCTTGTGTCACTCGAGGCCATTTGCACTTTCTTCCGTAAGTCTTATTGTGTTTTGCGTTTCTTCTAAAGTCATGGGACGGGAGTTCTTAGACTGCGTCTCCGCTCCGCTTGTATGTACGCTCATAGACTTCGCCGTCTTGGCCCACGTTTTGGGCGCCCGATCTGCACAGTCCGCCGCGAGCGGGGCCGAGTCTTGTGGACACGTGCAATTTGCGATTCCGTTCGTTATACATACAGAGGTGG
>NW_019060031.1:301001-311939 GCF_000696155.1 Zootermopsis nevadensis
GTGCGGGGGGGGGGGGGGGGGAGACTCGCAGTTCAGATTATGGTTATACATCACAACCTGTGATCCGCGTGGTATGCCCGCGACCGCTGCGTTGAGGTCATCGCGGATCTGGGCTGATGGGGGACGTAGGAGAACCAGAAGTGAAACAGTTGGCACTTCGCTATGTGGACTCGGACTTCCTCATATAAAAGTTACCAAAGACAGAAAACGCTTACTGAAGCGGCTTACTAGATTCTGCGAGGTTACTCCACGGGCTGTGGATGCACTCGTGTTCTTTTACAGACGCGTAGGATCTGAGGTTTTCAGGGCGGCGAGTCCGAAGATGGCTGTCATCCCTGCTGTAGAGCCGTGTAGTCTGGTAGAAGTTTACCGACGTTTCGGAGGTCTCATAGCCGTGATGACGGGGGTAGCAAGGACGCCCGAAACTTTGACATTCTTCTGCCAGACTACATGGCGCTAGAACCCAGGAGACAGCCGTCTCCTTGTGTTTTTATTCCTGCAATAAAGGAAGTGAATTGTAGCCCTACGCTCTTGACAGCGTTATCTGCCCCTCTTGTTAATGCAAGAACGCTCTGAGCGGAACAACGAACACGAACACAAAACGGAGTGGGATGCACTGTGCTGGTTGCATATCTACGGGCTGTCACGACGTTCACAGTTTTCTACAACCTCAACGCGCTGCAAGGAATTTCTCGGCCCGGCAGACAAGCGTATGATAGATAAAGTTTTTGTCATATGAGAGAACTTTCTTACACATGCCATAAACTTTTTGAATTTCGCCTTCGAAACTTGTGCGTGTCGTATAGCCTTACCGGTTGTAAGCATCGTTCTCGTTTACGACATTGAAGACGACAAAACAAAAGACTGGCGGAGTTGCGGACCGCGTGGGACTTACGTCTTCATTTTATCCGTCAAACAGATTTCTAATGGCGGTGATCTGGCAGGGGTTGAGGCCGCAAGGAACCGGGGCTTTGGTCGATATCAGCGAAGAAACTGGACAACATTAGAGAGGCTAAAAGGTTTGTTTTACTATAACACTGACGGCTGCACACGCTTTGTTGTTGTAGAACCGAGTTGATACGAACCTGTCCCGCGGGGGTTATTTATATTACCGATTCAATAGTAAAACTTTCAAAGAAACGTGCAGCGTACCGTGTGCTGAAGATCGAAACATGTGGTGTTTTGTTGTTGTTGTTTGAATCATGTAGCCAGGAAGGAATTCTGAAATTAACAGATATTTAATCGACTTCTGAGACGAGAAGAAGACCCGGGTCTAGCCGGGGATCGTGAAGTGGACGCTGGCCGTCGTAAGCTCGCTTCTTACTCGAGTACTTTGCCTCACTAAAGTGCGTTTCCAAATGATTACTGCTGCTCACAAAAACTTTGGAGGAGATACAAATTAACTGCGTCCTCGTCTTCGTATTTGTAGACGCTCGTGTCCGCATTGCCCAGTCGGAAAATGAGTGCAGTGAGGGTCGCGGTGGTGCAGTGGGGGCGTGTCCTCGTGAACCTCGCGGAACTACGCTGACCCGACAGTGAACTGCAGGCCGCGGCGACTGCTTGCGGGGATGGACATTCGTACAGACCGCCAGCAAGTGGAAAGGAATCCGATTAAGGGAGGATCGGAATGCGAAGCTAGTGGAAGGCTAACACGAAGAGAGATTTCTTATCCCAGAAGGGGAGGAATCCAGGATGGAACAAATGTAAAGGAATAGTGTAAGCTACAGTGATTGAAGGCGAAATGCCTTCCAGTTGCAGAACAACCGAAAGTTTCTGTTGAAAACGATGTCGTGTCGATGGCTTTAAAGTTTTTACTTCATTCCCAGGAAGGTCGTGAGCCAGTCCACAAGCAGTGACTTCTGTAACTGGTTATAATCTGAAGGTCTTAAGAAGGCGCTCTTGGAAGGGGATGCGAATTAATCTTAACAGCCCTGAGGCTCGTCGAGTTTAAGGCCGCGGAATTAAGAGGAGCTTTCTCTTGAGAGAGAAAACGCCGCGGCTGAGTATGGCCGGAGTTGTAAATGTAACAGAAGTAACGAGGCAGGGAGGAAGGAGACGGGGGTGCTCTGGAACCAGTGCAGAACTGTGACGGTCTTATCCAAATTTATGTGTGCCCTGTGATGTATGAGAACAGTACAAGGGGCGGAGACCAGCCGCGCCGTCGCCTTGTTCTTGTTGCTTGGAAACGACTTTTTAAAAGTACGATGTGGTGCCCCCCCCCCCCCCCCCCCCACTGTTTTTTTTTTCGACTCAGAATTTGGGCAGTTTGTAGGACGTGCCAGTCTCTGGTCTCAGGTGCCGAAATTAATTTATTTAGTGAAAATGCGAGCACCAGATAGAAAAATCACGTTTTGAATAGCCGGGATTGTAAAGCGCCGATTGACCACCGCCCCTGCTGATCCCCCACTCTGAGAACATGCGATGGTCCTTAGGGGCGGCCGCGCGCCAATTGTGCATCTGCTTTGTGTAGGTAAAGTAAGTCGTGACGCCGTTATTGGTACAGATCAGTTGTATTAATGTATATCGTTTTTATGGAACTTTTCCATGTCGTATACTTACCAAATTTTGTCTTTAACGGCTAGCATTAAGCGAGTGCCCGTGGTCGCTGAGTCGCAGATACTATTTAACTTTTTTTTTTTTTTGTAATTTCCGATGTCTCTGGACGCCAGAGAGATTGTCCCAACCTGACTGCGTCGTTGTACCGCCACTGGTCCTCGTGGACGAGGTGCTGGGACTTAGAGAAGAAGAAGGAGAAGGAATATTGAGCAAGCCGGCCGGCCGCCTCGCTATCCAGTCAGTCAGATCTCGTGGATAGTTTATGGCACAGCGAGGCCGTCGTTTTATAAGGAGTGAAGTAAGAACGGGGCTCACACAGTTTAATTAAAAGTGTACGGGGAACATGTGCAGTCTTATGCAGCAGTGCAACAGTGGAATAAGCGCGCACTTGGGCGTAGGCATGATTAAGTAGGAAGAGGTTTCTTCTTAACTAAAGCATCAGCACGGAAAAAAACTCAGAATTACAAATTAAGAAACGTAAAGAAGTGACCTTAAGAGTTTCAAGGCGGTCAAAATGTGGAACGTAGTTTTCCGACTTGTAACAGTTACAGTCCAGAATACCACAATCCTTTTAAAAAAAGTGTAACTAAAATCTTTTTGTTAATAGCTTTAACTAGAGATGTTTTAAGTCATCTTCTATTAACGGCAGTGTATGATTTGGTTTTAGAATTGGTACACAAATTAATTGGTATAATTTCGTATGCCATTGGTATTTGTGCGTATGTCGAAGTCAAAATTGTCATTGGTAAGGCCGAGTGTATCCATCAGTGGCGGATTTTGGCTTATAGTTTGTAATAATGTTTCTTGCTTATATCTGAAGTCTGTCTTCCTTATTGCGGGTACGTTAAGCCATCTGGTGATCGAACGAGCGACTCCCAGGTTCATTCTACCCGACCCGGTCTCGATCGGCGGACATGACCGCACAGTTCGTGCCCGCATCTGTTCGTTCAGTCGGGGTACGATCGTGTGTAATCGCGGCTGATCATATGCCACTCTTGCGCGTCACGAGCCCCGCCCACGCGCTGCAGAAAACATTCAGGTTTCACAACTAATGAAGTGCAGAACTTGTTTTATTAAAACCGTTTCTCAAAAATCCTCGTCACAGATTTGAAGTTCCTCTCGTCAGCCAAAAGAGGTTTCACCTCGACCAGGCGAGTGTCTGTCAGGGCAACATTGACGTGCGCGCATTCTTATGCAGTGCTCGAGTTGGCTCGTCGGCTTCCACAGGCAGCGGACCTTCTGAAACCAGACGGACGTTTCGGAAGCTCAAGGTGTTGTGACGAAATGCCTCGTCACGACCCTTCCGGCGCCTTTAATAACCAGTTTTATTTCTGATTTCAAGTTGGAGTCACTGCCATTCCAGTTCTTATTATAAATTTTACTTTTAAACTTGTGAGACCTATTTTAATATTATTTTCCCACTACCACGACTAAAGGATGTGGCAGGTGATCGCGTGCTGGTGACGGGACTTAGAAAAAGAACCTATTCTAAATTTACGAAGTTCCGTATCGAACTTGATTCGTTACTCTTTCTGTCCAACGAATTAAGGCAGTATTCGATTTCTAAGCTGAGAATTTCCTCATTCTGATGCGAGTCCAGGATTCGTGTTCACTTAATCATTTGTTTGTTTGTATGTGAGACCGAACAGACGCCACAAGTCGGTAGTCGTTGTCTCTGAGCCGTGCGCCCTGGTGTGGGAGTTTCCTCTCATGTCGTCGTCGTCGTCCGCTAGGGACCTTCCGTTTCTATGATTTTGGCCATTCATTTGCGAAGGAATTGATTTTGAGTCAAATTTTAGGTGAACCGCTTCTCGCTTTTTGTATTCTCAAAGTATTTTCTTGAGTCGTCCAGGTACGGAGCCATTTAAAAGTTTCATGACGTACCTTACCCCACTGTTGATGTTTCGTGACCCCATGCCGATGCCATCCACTGGGCGACCTAAGAAGTAGGAATTGAAATGAAAAAGAAATTTTAGGAACTTCATTTATGATGGCTGGACCTGAGATGCATGGATGTGGGTTAGTGGACGAGACTTTTCTGTTGGGAGCGTCGTTATATAAATCACAAGGGCAGACGGAGACAAATTCGTGTAGAATTTTGGTTGTGAAACCTCTTTGAAGGCGGAAGAGCTTTGGCTGGTGCCAGGGATTTGCCAGCACACGCGCGCATTTTCTGTCGTCGTGCGGTTGGGTCGTGTCTCGCTCTCTCTCTCTGCTCATAACCCTCGTAAATCAGTCGACCGAGCCCCACATAACGCCGCCTCGCGACCAAATACAGGGAATTAGCTACTCAGTGTTATAAAAGCTTGTAGTAAGTGAGTAACGCACTTGGTATTGTCCATTAATGCTGATGGGCCATTTGCCCCTTGTGGACCTGCTTTATGTTTCCCTGCCATTATAAAAGTAGTAAATGTAATGAGTTCATCGTGGACGAATGAAGCAGTTGATGTAGTCAGAGGGCGCCACCAATCGCAACGGCAGGAACCAAACCTCCGGAACTTTCTTTCTAACGACTTCTGATAAATCAGCATCTGCCGGAGCTCCTTTTTGGGTTTGGCTGGGAGTGGGACGAGGACCGTGACTTCTTCGAAACGAGGGTGCGCCTGGTGTATAGATAGCCAGCCGCGCTGTCGCCCTTCCAAGTGTCGTCTAATTTCTGTCAGACTCTTAGGGTCCGAGGGCAGTGGGTATCCCAGAAACCTCGGGGTTATACCCGCCTGCTAGACGCCCTCCCGACACCACCCCCGCCGAAGGGTGAGAACAGGGCATGCAGCACGCGCTGAGGAGATGAGATGGTAAATGCCGGAGACGACAACTTGTGAGACTTAGTGTGGATACGTTGTAGTAGGTTGGATTCAGCTGGCTCACGGCGTGGTCCATTGGCGGTCTCTTGTGACCGCCGTCGTGAATGTCAGAGTTCTATGACTAGCTGAGCCACTGTTAGCGTGTCTCATTAACTTCTGTACGTGATGGATGTGTGTGTACAAGCCCTCGTTGTGTGCTGTAACACAAGATAACGGAGGACAGCGGCTAATTAACTTGAGTGTTCGGTTGGCGTTGGTCTCTACGTCACGTGCAGTGATGGTCTGTTGGTGAGCTGCGTTGGTACATTAGCAGCTGGCAGCACAGTACAAAACAAGGCAAGGTTCTGTAGCGTCTTCACTGCAAATGGATATTACTTTTTTGACATTTTTAGGCCAAAACAGTGTCTCATTTGAGGACACCTTCTCGATACGAGGAAATATTTACTTTCATTATATGCGTTTAGTTTATTTTCATTTAATGCGTAGTGTTTGCTTGTAACGGGCTGTTGGCACTCTGATGTTGGAAGTGAATTGGACCATTTCTCGGTAGCAGCTCTTTTTATTAGACTAAATATCGCGTTTGTTTCTTGTGTTTTGGTAAGTCGGAAAAGACCAGCGTTTCTCAGCTGTCAGGTGGATTTGCTTTTTGTGTGTTTGTCCAAGTATCGTCCGTCTCAGCGGCGCGTCGTATTCCGTCTAACGAACTCGTAAGTTATCGGACGTAGGATCGCCGGTCGAGCGGATTTCTGCTTGGTTTTGTCTCCGATCGGGTCGGTCCCTGCAAGTCCCTGGGTTTTGCCGCCAGCGTCGCGTCGTATTCCACGCACGTCCACCGGTTTTCGACGCTTGTCCCGCAGCGATTGAAAAAAGACGGAAAGAGAAAATGCCCGCGAGACGCCGACGCCGCTCCTTCAATGTAATAAGTTTTCGTTCGGTTGTTCTTGTGGGTCGCCGCCGGTGTTTCTTTAATCCGCCGCTGATGTATGGGCTGTTAGAGTATTAAGGATCCCCGCGGTTTGAAATGGCCTGTCATTTCGTAACAAATGCGGCCAAAGGAATAAACAAATTTCTCGTAACGTTTTGGGTTTTCTCGTAGAAACTGTCACGAGGGAATCTGATAGATCACTTTCGCTGTACCTTCTCGAGATGGTAGCATTGGCGTTAATATTCAACGGCTTGTTCAGTAAAATCTTGGGTGTTGACTTTTTATGCCTCGAATGTGGCACTGTGTTCTGCCTTCCGGTGTACAAGACGTTCTTTGCAGATGGGCGGTATGTGTAGAACAAATGCTGCCATAGAAATCTCGCAAAATTGTAATGGAGGACTCTCAGTGGAATTTACCGCTAGAGAGACCGGCTTACTTAATGACGAGATTCATACAAAATTTTGATTGAGATACCTCAAGTAAAGAAATTGTACGAGGGAGTGGGCTGCAACTCCAGGGGTAAGATCCTGTGGGCGTTATTCTGAGCCGGACGAATCTCATTAACATCCTACGCCACCTTTCCTTAAAATCCATCTTAATATTATCCTCCCATCTACGCCTTGGTTTCCAAGGTGATTTTCTTCAGCGCCCTTTGAATACGCGTCTGAGGCAGAATTGATAACGTTAGATTGCTTTATGTCTGTTGTTCTTGAATTGAATTTGCACTTGTAGCTTTATTACAGTCTTCTTCCGAGTACAGAACTGGATTACGAGCCCAGAAATGCCCGGGCATTAACAGTTTTTAGGTTAATTAGCTCCTCCCTCTGCGCATTTCTCAATTTGCCTTTGATTTTCCGTCCTGTTTGTGCCGACAGCAAAAGATGGGATTCCACCCTGTGTTTAGTTCCTCACGCAGCGACTGTTTCCGTGTTTCGTTTTTAAAATGAAAATCTCTCGTCGTCGTCCTCCAGTTCTGCTGCTAATTGGCCGCTTTCTAGGCGCGCGTTATCCGCCTGCCACCCTTCAGCATTTAATGCCGTGTACAATAAAAGAGCTTATAATTATTGCATTTCAGATCTTCCTTTCACCTCTCTCTCTCTCTTTCGCTGAGCTTTGGCGATCCATCCGCCGCCTCTCTCGTCAGCTGTGCCGATGTCGCTGTGAGGGAGAGAGTGGCGGAAGGCCCACTTATCGCTCGAGGGACATTGTGTCCACTGGAAATGACGGAGACTTGTTTTTAAACCCGGTAACAGACGGTCGGGTTCCACAAACAACGACAATATTCTTGACCATTTGAGCGACTATCAGTGTCTCAAGACGTATTTTACTGTGTTGAGCTGTCTGATCTCGTGGTGGTTTACAGTCGTGTCTTTGTGTTGTTTATCTTTCTGGCCTCGACTAGCCCCGACTTAATCTTATCTTCTGTGACGCCCTCTGCGTCGAAACAGAGCCATATGTCAAGATGCCTTCCTCATTTTCCCCTCCCTAATGGAGGCATCTTTCTTCTGTCTGTCCGTTCATGGCCTGCGGACCATAGCGTCTGCGCCGGCCCCTAGTGACGTCATTAGATAGGCATTGGATCCCGTTTTGGGTCGTAAATTCGAGTGTTCCCCGCCCCAGCTCACAAGATTTCTGCCCTTCTTTCCACAGAACTGAGAACCCTTTTCTTCTCGAACCGCTTACCAAATAAACCCCGAAGAAAGTTCGGAGGGATTGCAGTTCCCGCGCAGACACCCACACCCCAGGCGTCGTACGACGTGATCTGGTTGCGGGCCATTAGCTCGTTCCTGGATCAGTCCTCTGGTGACGGAGGAAACAAACCAACTCCAGGCAACGAAGTGTTCGCCCTTTTTATGCGCGGGTGAGCGGTTGGTTGTGCGCAGTTGGCGCGGATTTTTGACGATCTGAAACGGATGGCGCTTGGTTTGATGATTGGGGTTAAACGTCGGCCTATGAGAGCCTGCGTCTCTTGCGGCCCACACATCAGCACGGCCCTTCGCAGTGATACTTTTTAATTAAGCGAGATTCGTAACATTAGAAGCGGCGTCACATTTGTTAATTTATGGCGGTTCATGACACCATTTTTATTCACCGCGAAGTAATCCGCTTAATGTATTATATCCTCATGTTTGAACGCAGCTCGCTTTGACACACGTCGTGGGCTGTAGCGTAATCCCTTTATCGTCTACGCCCTCCTGGTACTTTCGGTCAAGAAGGAGGATGGGTTAGCTCCCCCCGAAATGTTGGCAGCGAAAACTTCAGATGTCAAACTGTCGCGTTCTTAGGTCAGGTTGTCGCGTTTGATGCTGTCCTTTTCCGTGTTTCGCGCGTGGTACGTGAGCCCTCCTCCTTCCGCCTTGATGGTCTGCAAGTGTTGCGAGGACTGCCGTCTAGCTCAAGGTCGACCTAGTGCTTTTTAGCTTGAAAACAGGCGACGAAGTTGGTTCTGAGGAGCGCGTTGTGCTGTCAGCGTTGCCCTGGGTTGCAACGCCGTGTGGACTAGTCGGTGATACTGACGTTGCGGAGGAACATACTGCCTTCATCTTTAGGGACGCGGAATAGCATCCATTTTCCTGCCAGGAACTTTCTGAACTTGGATTCGAAAGACCTTGCTGGATTATATAAAGAATTATTAAAAGGGAGATCACATTTGCGGTGATTGGTTTGTTGGACAACCCTGTTCTTCCAAAGAACTGCTCGGTGCTCTGTGGTATTGTGCACCGTGTGTACGAGCAGGATGCACAGACCTGTAATTGAATGTTGCAAGTTATAGCCACACGGGTGACAAAATCGCTAGGATGGGGACCAAACTCTTGATTTTCCTCGGCGGTAACAGTGACTGCAAATTGGGATTTTTCTATGTTTTGGATCTGTACACCCCTCTCTCCCGTCTAAATCTGTGCATCATGCAGATAAAATGGAACATTTTACTTTATAGAGGGACCTGCAGTAATATTTTGTATTTTCATTAAAACTGTGAAAATATGGTTATTAGTTTCTGAATAAGAAACTTCTACATGATACATTTTGTGAAATTACCGGTCGCTCTTCTAATTGCGTGATTTTTTTTATCTCGGACTTAATTTTTAAATAATTCACCAATATTGAAAAAAATGTAATTTAATTGACAGTTAAATTTTAAACAGCTCGTGTCATAAACCTAACACGCCTCGTGATTTACAGGCGTCGGGCAATACAGTTCTTATCCATTAACTGAATCCTTTCTGACCGAATTAATTTCGGTATTTGCTTTGGAATTGAAGTCACGTGCCTCTGTTGATCTCACCGCTGGCTGTCTTGAATCACCAAAGAGTTTATCAGCTCTGAATTTCGCCTCTCGTTCGTTGCTCCTTGGCCATTTAATACGTTAAAGTGATACCCAGGTCGTCGCCGGAGCAGCGGTGCGCAAAGGGTACGCACACCCCGAAATTTGAGTAGCCACTCCGAACCGTGTTCAGGAGCTTCAGGTGAAGTTGTGATTGCGCTGGACAGACGCGAAACTGCTCAGTGGTCTCGGAAATCAAACACGCAGATCGGCACTTTCTGTATGTGATCACCACGTGCAGTTGTTTCAACTCGTTTACCGCCCTTCATACCCAGAAGTCGAAGATGGCGTTTGGTATTCGTGTTAGGCCTTCTTCTTGGTAGGCCAGACAGACAGACAGACATCAGTCTTCTTGAGCGTCGCTGCTGTGCAGAGCTGCTTTCGCAGCCCTCTGAAATATTAAAACCATTATTTACTTATTTAAAATGCAGAGGATCACATTATTTTGGACGTGTTGTTCCCCCTGCCGTAACCGTGTTTATTATGCCATAAAGCCAACGACCCGTCGTCTGTCCGCTGTGGAGCAACGCAGTAGGAAGACCGACTGTAGACTGTCGTTCCTATAGGGCCGAGGCGTTGTTATTACGCACTTGCCTTCGTCGGTGCCTGACGGATTGTAACGAATGCTACAGCGTAAGTTTAATGTCTGTATCATGAACGATAACAAGCGCTGTTTTCCGACACGAATTAAAAGTCTAAGTAATATTAGTAGAGTTAATAATACCAGAGACGCGTGCCTCGTAGGTCATCACCGGCTGCGTCCGTATTTAACGGGAGGACAGAATCGTACATGTCACACACCCCATTGAAGTTCAGCGTACTCCGGTAGCGGCGCTGATCGCATTTCGCTGGCCTCCATTACTGCTGTTACCTGAGATCCAATAAAAGACTCCGTTTGATCTCTGCTTCACCAGTTTTTGGGAATTTATTTCTGTGAAGAAATCTTTCGCCGTCTCTGTCCATAGCTTTGACAGTTTTCTCTTTCATCAAGCCAGATTTAATGTGAAGCGATAGTTGAATGGATTCTGCTCGGCCTGCGAGGGCTTGGTTGGTGGTGAACACTTCTCGTCTTAGAATTCCACTGTGCCGAGCTGGCCGCTCTCCGCTCCCATAGAAAGCTGCAATACTTTGCCCATCGCGAGGCACTGTTGTGTACCCTGACCGCTGACGTTGTAGTCAAGAGTCAGATGGTATTCCTTCATTTATCAGAGAACTGTTCCAAGGCGCATACCGATGTTTACATCTCGAGATGACCATTTGGAGCTGAATGCCCCTCACAATGGCCACAGGACAATGCTTGGCGGAAGGCGGGGACAATGTCTCTTCCT
>NW_019060031.1:325535-340964 GCF_000696155.1 Zootermopsis nevadensis
CACCCCCCCCTCCCGCCCCGCTCTCGTTGTGTTTCGTTTCTCTGATGGCTCGTGGTTCGACGGTCGGTCCTGCTCCTAGTAACAAACACTGCATGTTTTTCAGCCTGTCGATTCGTCGGACTTTGAGAAGCTAGTAGTTGCTCAGCTGGTCATATTTTCCGCCTACTCCGAACGTGAAGGTTTACGACCTGGTCCCTGTCCTCAGACACATGAGTCCGATCCGCACCTTCGTTCCACATTAATGTTATCTTCCCCATTTAGGCATGCATATCGCACGTATTTTGGAATAAATGCACGTGTAACATTGGATGTGAGCGCGTGTGCTGTAAGTTCGCCCCACAGTTATGGGCTGTTCAACGTGGATATTGTCCGATAGATGCGGTTGTCATGTTACCTGGAGCGCGGGTCGGCGCGTGGCTCTTCTGTGACCTGCTTTGTTTCCGACTTCTCATCTAATTTCCCCGTAGTAAAGTTGGTAAACCGTGTGACGTTGCCACTGAGGTTTTACGTTCATGAAGTTTACGAGCGGGAAATGACGTGTCTTCGTTCAAGTGTTTTCCGGTTCACTTCTCTTTCCTCCTGACGGGCAGCTTCTTCGTTCAATAAGTCGTGGTGTGGTCTTCCAGTGATAATAGGCGAAGAGTAGAAACGGATGTTTCTCTCAGATACCGTCAGTCGCTCTAGACGCGAAGCGCTACAGACGTGGCTTTACGGATCACATCCATTCCTGGCATGCTTCGAGTCGCTTAGCTAGTCTACGAGTTCTTCGTCCTTTCTGGAACACTAAGGTTCACGTTCCTCTGTCCTCGAGATTTCCACCGGACTTTGTCGGGATTCTGTGAATTGCGTCCTGTATCCTGGGGTCCCTTTTTGATGTCTTCCTCTCGTCTCTTCACATGTGCCAGGTCGTGTGTTCTCTGTGCTGAGGGCGTCTGACGTAATTTGAAGCACTTTTGTTTCCGCCTTGCATCACCCGCCCACCCATCGCATTCGAACGAATCTCCGTCCAAATATCCTTTCTCTTCTCATTGTTCTCAAACCCATGAGTTTATGTTTCTTCGCTTGGACCGAGAAACCACGTTTCACACCCATGTAAACGAACACGTAGCATGTGTGATCGCCTCATCGAGCTCCCGTGGCGCTGTTCTGGCAGGCCATCGGGCGTGACGACGCTACGTCCGGGGAGGGAAATCAGCTGATGACAAATGTGCGTCGTAAAAGTCATGCAGCTGTGTTCAGCCTCTGTACCTGACTCTGTTGGCAGCCACGGGATGCTGTGATCATCATTACCACTGCAACAAAACATTTGAGCTGAACTGGTCCAAAAGGAATTAAACAATACGGACCGTCAATAAATGAAATATTGATAAGCTGGAAATGTAAATTTGTCGAGTGATTAATTGTGGTCGTGTGGGCAGAAAGGAAGGAAAGCTGTTTGTTTGTTTGTTTGTTTGTTTTGGGGTTGCGTTCTCGCGAGCGGCGGACTATTCCAAGGGCCAGCGGACTGTGAAAGGGGGCGAGATTGATTTCGGGGCGGGGGTGGGGCGTGGGGGATCACATTGGGTCAACAATCCATTAATTACCATCGCCGTGGCGAAACGTGGCATCCGCTCGACGCTCCATCCCCGGATTCTCACTCTCCCTCTTCAGTTTCTCTTTCTCTTTTTCTGACCGCATTTTACGTGTGCAGCGGCGTTGAACGTGCTATTAGAATTCACAGCTAAAATCCTCTTAAAATGATGCTCAATTCTGATATTTAACTTTGACTGGGACGAGTGCCCCCCCGCCCCCCGCTACCTTTCTGACCCTCTCACCTATTTACGAAGTTTTACGAGCCAGTTTACTGTCTGATATGGCGTCGTCATCTTCCTCTTACGTCGTTATACTCGTAAAGAATGTACGCCCTGTCGATGAACGTGACCTTCCGCGCAATGGCTGCGAGATCTTTAGTAGTTGACCCGACACTCGCCATTGAATGTACAGCCCTTAAAGTATTATGACCTCGTTCAGGATCATCTTGCTTAAGCCTGGTATTCGTATAGAAGCTCCTGCACTCTGCTGCAGAAACAGTGTTTGGGCCGTCTCGCTGCTGAGCAGAAGAATTTGGACATGTCAGATCATGGACAATCGAATTATAGCACCTGAGGAAGCCAACCGCGTGGTCTTGTAATGAAAACATTTCAGTTCTTATTAATAAGTTTGGACCGAGTTGGACAATCTGTCGACATAATTCGTTTCAAAAATTCTGAGGAGGTGGATGGTATGAACGTTGTGCATCAAAATCGTTTTCCAAAAGTCCAAAAAATTTCCTTAAACTTCAGTTTCTATCGTTTCCGGAACCGCGGTTGGCGTTCTGACGTCATCAGGCACGGACTGAACCGCGATTCGGTTAACTGGCGTCGCAAGGGAAAACCAAAGTGAGCTGGAATTACGGTGAGTGTGTTCTTCCGAGAATCCCCAGATGCGTTCTGACTGGACCAGTCGCGCGGGGCGTCGAACTGGGCCAGGATATTTATGTTTAAAATAATTAGCTTAGGCTATCGAGTAAAGAGAGCACGTGTTAAGCGGCAAGTGATCGCGCTGGGATCCGATGTAATTAATTCAATTATATTAAGTCCGTTATGGGGTATATTACACCCTCCACGCAGAATATATTAAAGTCCGCCTTTCATGGCCTTGCAATAGTCGGTGGAGGGGGTGGCGGTGGTCGGGGGAGGTCGTAAAATTAAAGTAATTAGGCGAGGCACGATTTGCCGTTATGTTGGTGTAACGACGGTATTGCGCTGAATGGTGTGTGTGTTGAGGGGGGGGGGGGGTTCGATGTTAGCGGCCGGCTAACGTGTGGACGGCCATGCTTTGACCTAATGCACTTTAAAGCAGTGTCGTATCGTGATATTAATAACAAGAGCGGGTTTAAACCAAGTACAAGGTGATTAAAAATAAAAGCCAAAGATTACACAGCTATGCGGATCACAGCCCGCAATCTGCAATCCCTGATCACACCAGAACCGGCGATGAAGTCGCCACAGTGCCTTGTCTCAAAGGACCAGCAAACCCAGTCCACACACAACAGCTTCATCTCGTGCTCCGTTTTAGTTCTGTGGTCTCGCATCTGCAGTGAAACTGCACAAACATTGCTCATACGTAGGCAGTCCGGTCTCTCGGCTCCCCTGGACCAAAGTCACGTCTCTCACGAACACTTGTTTTGACGCTTGATTCATCCTTTAAAACTTTTATGTTTTCATTTCTGTGGTGAGAGTTGTTATTAATTGTGGCGTTTGCGACACGGGATATTCAGTCTGCAGTGCAAAATGCTTTCTTCCTACATACAGGGTCACGCCACCTGCGTGGTAGATTTTTAACGAATTCATTACGAAAACAAAACCTCGCGAAGAATAATAATAATAATTCAACCTTGCAGTTAAAAGTCTTCTGCATGGGCGTAACTTTTTTTTGCGTTGATGACGGAGCAATCCAGATCGCACTTTTTAAAACCGCAATTCGCACGAAACGAACGGCATCTTCCGGAAAGTTCCCTCCTCAAAGAATTTGTTTCATTTTTTCTTTATTTGGCCTCTGAGAGTCTGCGGATAGCAACGGCGTCACTAGCTTGGTGATAGAATGTTCTGCTGTCATTATGAAGTTTTTAGAAGCGTATAAAGGAAATTAAGGTACAGAGATGATACGGGGGGGGGGGGGGAAAAAAGTCGTTCAAACCGACCTTTTCTGCTAGTTTGTTCAGTCACTGCGCCCACACAGAATAAGCTGCGATTATACTTTCGTGAATGCTGTTGGCCATGTGATCTTTATAATGGAGGCGCGTTGTCAGAAGATAATTGATACCCAGGAAGTGAATGCGATTTTAATTTAGTAAATCAAGTTTTTTGGTGGAACAGATGTGAGAACCTTATGTGCCTGCACTTGGCACTGGTGCGTTGTTTACTGCCCAATGCGCAGCGGGAGTGGCCAATATTTAGGTGCTTATGTCTGCTGAAAATCCACCCCCGTTTCTAACTGCGGCTGGACCGATATCTGTCCTCGTTAGTTGGTAGTAGAATCACGGGATTTCCCTTCCAGAGCCTCTGGGTATTTGTTTAACCCTGATAAATGTGTTCTGCGGTCGGTGCGATCATAATGGAAGGAGCGAGGGTGTTGTAGTCTGAATGAAGTACACTACAATTTCACTCGTGACTTGTATAATTTCAGCGAGATCATTCTATAAGTTGCTGTCTCCGCTGTATAAGGGGCGAGGAGGTAAGACTCCACGGATTCTTAACTGGGCACTGCATTGAGGTTAATGCTGCAGATTTCTGATCAGAGTGAACAGCTCCGTGCACTTGTCTCATGCAAAACGTCACAGCTCGTATTTGCATGTTGGTTGTTGTTGGGGGAAATTGACACGGGACGTCCATTCATTGAGCCTCTGAGCCTTCGGCATTGTTTCCCCAACTGCGGCTCTCAGTTCAGACAAAGTGTTGGAGGTTGGTTGTAGTAGCGTTTTGGAACTGCAGAGGGCAGCAGGTGTTACATGACGACGTCGAGATAGCATTTTAGTATTGGGCAGGGTAAGGCCATCGACGTCTGGAGGGTCACTTAATGTTGTGCTGATCGTTGCGGGATACTTCTTTGTTAAAGTTTTAATTTAAAATGCTTGCGTTTTTATACCGTCATATTTTCTACTCGCTGAAGTTACTATCCCGCGTCATTGTCACTTGCAAATCCCAGACTTGAGTTTCGGTTGATAAGCCAGCTTACTGGTGGACCTTCGGAATCATTCTCCATGATTTTATCAACGGAAAGTGCGTGTTTATTTTTGTACGGTGTCTGGCAACACGTTGAACGCAACGGGTGTCGTCCCATGGGGCGTGGTCAGTACTTGGATGGCTGACCGCTTGGAAGCACCACGAGTAAAACCACGAAGTGCTGCCCCAACACGTCTGTTACTCCGCTGCAATGCGCGTGTGGAGACGGGCGTTTGTTGCCTGGACCCTGAGCCACCCGGATTACGTCTAACGACGGGAAGTGGCGTTGTTGGTGCTCATAACGCTAACTACATCGATTTTCTTAATGTATTCGTAGCACTGCCCCCCCCCCCGACACGCCGCACACTACAAACGGGTCTTTGAGCTGTTTTCTTGAGGCGTAGTGTCAGGCAGTCGGTCGCTCACCGTGACACCTTCCTCCTTCCAGCCTTTGTCTGTGGTGTGCTGGGTTACCGTGCTACCAAAAAATCCGCCGTTCTCCCGGGTTTCGTTTGTCTGTCCGTCCGTCTGCCCGCTTGGAAGAAATCCAGAACCGCCGCACGGATTTTCATTCAATTTTATGTTATTGAGGAGGTTTTGCTGAAATTTATTTACGCTCGTACGCATCGCGCGCATTACACAGCCACGAATATGACCGTTGATTAATGTTTTATTACGTTTTGTCGTGGTATCGCTTAATGGTTTTTGTGCATTAAGAACAGTGGACATGGATCGCTTTTCATTGGAGAAGCGGTAGATTGTGTCTTTTCCCAGCCGTGCCAGAGACGAAGGAACGGAGAACAGTCTCTGAAATAATTCCTTTTTATCTGAGGCCAGAGAAATTATTTCGATATCAGTACTGAGGCTGCATCTGTTCTGTTGAATACTTCTTTCTCTGGACCTCTGAGGACCCTTCCGATCGAAAATTAATTGTGAGGCAGTGAGTCTGACAGAACTCCTTCTGTGTGGGATCAGCCCGTCGCACAGTCTCTGCGATTGGCTGTTGACAGTAGTTTGGGCGGTCGGTAACTGCCGGATTGCCGTTGTAGCCTCTCGCTCCGGCCGTGTTGACTGCACAAGGGCTTCGTTACATTAAACACCTGCTAGTTACGTTGCCGTGGGTGAAGTTCCGGGTCGTGTCGTTTGTCCCGACATTTAAATGTCTGGCTGGGATACAGCGGAGGCGCCTTACGAGTCCTCTTCAGACTTAATGTCACTTGGTTCTGACGCAGTTGCAGTTTTTATAGAAGACGTAGCAAGTTTTAATTTGAACTGATTTCTTGCGTTGTTAATAAAGACATAATTTCCGTTTTGTTGTTATTACTGAAATTTTTATCTTCAGCAAGTTTCGTCTGTCCCTGTCTCTTGATCGACCAACTACCAATTACTGATGACGCAACTTTCATCGACCTTCTTTCCTCCCCCTTGGCTGCTGCCTCCCTCCTCCCCTCCCCCATCCCCTCAGGTTTGACGGAGTCTGTAGTGATCGCTACCGGAAGCAGTTTGATCTGCCGCTGCTGCTGCCATCTAGTTTTGTACAGGGTGCCCGCACCCGTTCTTAAAAACAGTGCCCAGCATCATCACTGTCACCTTGTTCCCTAAATATCCATCTCAATATTATCCTTTTCGTGTTCTCTGTCTGATGTTCCCCGATGTCGCAAGTACAGAGAGAGGCCTCCCACCCCACGAACCTGTTCACTCATCGCAATTTGTTGACACCCTCTAAGTAACAAACCCTCGATCGGACGCACAGTTTTGTTTAAGATCAAATTGCATTGCCCCTGTAAGCCCTCGTGGACTGTGCTAACATGTTGCTTGTCATCTCGTGTGCCAATCAGCGGTAGTGCCTGATGCCAGTGGATAACTGAGGAAAGGCACGGAGAACGTCGGTCAGAACAGCAATCCTTCCCGTCTGTGGGACGGGATGTCGAGCCCTGTCCGTGTTTCGCCGGGGTGTTCGCAGTTGTGAGTCGCACGGACGTGTGATGTGTGTACGAAGTAGAACAAGCTCGTTGATACCGCGTCCCTAAGACAAAGTATCCTGACAATTCCCGTGGCTTTCCCCAGGAACGGGCAGCGTGATGTGTTTTTGTTTCTCGGTTCCTTTTAGTAGAACAAGCGCGTTGATACCGCGTCCCTGAGACAAAGTATCCTGACAATTCCCGCGGCTTTCCCCAGGAACGGGCAGTGTGATGTGTTTTTGTTTCTCGGTTCCTTCCGAGTGGTTGGAAATCACTTGTACGGGCTCCTCTTTTAATTTAAGCCGCGAGCGTTGTTCAGTTTACAGCGAAGCACTGAAGATAAAATTTACTCTGTTCTCTGCCTTGCTGCCCAGGTCACGTATTTCTGCACTGTCTTTGCTCTCTTGTTCTAAGGGAAAGGTTACCAAATTCTAAAAGATCACGTATCCTCCCTGAAATTTTCGGAATTAAATGTTTCCCTCAGTACAGAAGAAATAAAAACGTTATAGGGAGTTACAGTGGCGATGCTCGAGGACTAGAAGAAGTTAAGTGTTTGCGTTAGTCTGCTGTTTAAGTAGGGTTATTGAGTAAACTAAGTGCGCGGAGCAAAGTATTTCTGGTGACGCCGATAAACAGTTTCATGGCATCCGATGGAAATCGGAGAACCGGTTAGATCCTTTCCTGAGCCGTATGAATCCAGTCTACATCTGTCGTTTTATTAATCTTCATATCATCAGGCGTTTTTAAACACTTAATCTTGATCCGCTGGCTGATCTGAGAAATTGGTGTTCCGGAATAGAATCGCGATCCCTCTGTGAACACAAAGCACTTCGCTGCGAGACGTGATGTATGTGGGAACGCGAGGTAGCCCTTTTGTGAAGTAATGACTTCTGAGACGTGTTTTGTAAACTGATATCACACTACACCAGTCGATAGTACATTTTTCTTCTTAAAAAGGTCGTGTGTTGAAATCGACTTTCGTTATTAGTTGCATTGGCAACAGCCCTCCATCCTTCAGAACGCGGGTTCAGTTCATTAATCACCACTCTTAAGGTCATTGTAGCGCGGGAGGCGTTCACATTTCTGTAATTTCTTACTTCGCTGTGGCATCAGACAGTCGACGGCGATTATCAGCGGGTCAATCTATGAATACGTGTGGGACGCAGAAAGTGGAAATGCGTGTTTAATTTCTCTACTTACAGGAAATACCATAGTTTATTCTTAGCTGCAGGAGTTTTTTGTGTCACACGATGATTGCCTGTGAGGGCGTTCCGGTCGGTCGAGGTTCCCACTGCTCATCAGAACGCGTTATGTCGCCCATACTGATAACCTGGTTGCAGGTTCAGCCCGTTTCCTTTCCGATCGATCTACCGATTCGCCTCCCGTTCGGGCTATTGATCTGTGTTACCTTCCGCACCCAAAATCAGCAGTCGTCGTCTTGGTGGCACCGTTGTCTCAAGGTTTACTGACCTGGGTGTGTTGCTTCGTAAGTAAATCGCGCTGCTAGTCGTGACGTAGCGCTGGGTTAATCACGTGACAGGAATCTCTTATAGGACTGCAAGAACTTAAGTGACATCACGATTTACTGCAATGCAGACGCTGGGAGGAGCCTCCACTGCCGACCGGGATGTCTTGGGCGCGAGCCCCATTCCTGGTGCGAGGAATCGGAGGAGCCGGAGATATGAATGTTGACACGACAGCAGGACGGATTATGAGCAGATATTCAGAAAATTATGTGTCAGAGGTCATATTTTTCGGATTTGTATTTAGGATGAATTTGATAGTGGACTGAATTCAGGGGGGGGGGATTTAAGAGGGAGGGCGTCGTGCATGCAGAACCTAACTTCAGGTAACAGGCAATGTCGAACATGAAGATCTTGCATTTGCCAGGGAGCTCCTGAAGAGCAGCGCTTTGCTTCTCCCTTACTTCTCGTTTATAAAACAATGAAACGAATCGACGTCGGACGGGATCAGACGTTGACACCGGTTGATGTATTGGCCGGCTGCAGCAGGCGCCTTCGGCTTTGTTACTTCAAAATGTAATTTTTATCGCCTCTGACAAGTCTCTGTGTCACGCGGCCTCTGTCCCTTTGCTCGCCGTGAAAACGTGGCCTTGCTTGTTGGGTTTATCGAATGAGTTCATCAGCAGTTGGATTTTACTCCTGGCTCTGAGGTCTTTCCTGTTTACTAATCCGGAGTATAGGACCGCGCGTGTGGTTTTCCGATCTGCATTTTGGGGACTGAAATGCACCTAGAGTGCACTTCTCCTCCTCCTTGTCCTTAGGTGCAACGTTTTAACCATTACAGTCCTATATTCGCGTGTAGTCGTCGTCGTCGTCGGACAACTTTGCATGTCATCTCATTTAACGACGCTGTCCTGCGTCTTTAACGTCCATTTTAATATTATCCCCCATCTGCGTTCAGGTGTCCCAAGTGTGCCTGTTCCCTGACGTAGTCCTCAGTGCATTTGGCTTCTTTTCGTTCGTGCTACAACCAAGCGTCCTCGTGTTTAATTGTGTTTGTTGCAAAACTCTTTTTTTTTGAGGTTATCAGCGAACTGAAGGAGCTGAACAGAAGAGTAGACAGACGTCGCTTGATGTTAATGAACCTACGTTTGTATCTGGCAGCAGGCGCCATTGATTTTCGTGAAGAGAGACTGTTCCGAGAATGTGATGGGCGTAAGTAAGGCTTTTGGGTCTCCGCTGTAATAACAGATGCTGACAGTCATTGGCTTGTTCCAAATTAACTAATGAACCGACTCCGTGGGGCAGAGTCTTCCTTGGTAATCCTATAATTGTTCAGCCGCGACCCGAACATTAATTACCTTGTGGGATTTGAGGTTCTCATGGCGGCGTTGTTATGTCGTGTGGTCTGGTATGTTTCGGAGGTACTTGCTGACTCCGTCATCAAGGCGATGTTGACTGAGACAGTTGAACATTGTGCGCTGTCGCCCCGTCTTGAGCCAGGTCCACCGCCCTGTGGTATAGGCTTCTGTGTCGATCTGACATCTTTTAAAATGGAAAGCAGGCTGATGGCATCCCATGGAAATTATCAGAATGATTTTTGCCTTGGAAGTGCCGATTCCAGGGGATATTTGAGCGGTGAGAATTCCCATTTGTATTCTGATGTCTGTTTCGGAACCTATTTCTTGTTGCCAGTAGCTGATAAACTATGGGGACATAATGGCAGTTTATACAGTAAGCGTGTCGTGATCGCTTTGTGCATTCGCGGTTGCCAAGCAACCGAACCGCGGTCGGCGTAGGTTACTTGAGCGCTATAAACCATCAGGGCTGTGGTTGCCTAGCTAAAGAAATACGGCACTGAGCGTGCTTATTATATACGTGTGTTTTATGATGCCCGCAGTTATAAATTTAATTTTATTTATATTGGGACGTAACATGGGATATCTTCTAGAACTGAGATTCCTTCACAGAATTTGCATGTCTTGCGGTGTACTTAGCCTATTTTGCTGTGGGGCGTCGTGATTTGCGTGTTTGTGTTCAGGTGAAGGATCAATAAGGCTGTGAGTTATTAAATTTATTTTCCTTCTTACTTTCCGAACAGTTTTTCCGTGGCGTCTTATTCTTCGGAATTGCAGTTGTGCAATGAAGAACGTACCTTGAAAGACGTATGGTATTCGTCTGATGTGAGACATTTCCCCCCCGAAATGGCCGCTCTTATTGGTACGAGCTCCGTGTGGGATGAGTCACGAGCAGTTCTCGCAGGTTGAATTGTCGACTAAAATATTTTTCTGCGAGGAACTTACCGAGAAGTCTAAACGCTGTTCGGGTGGGGCGGACACGGGCTTTGAAGATCGTGCGTTTGGGATTGTCACAGTTAAGGTTCCTACGCACCTGAGGCAACGGACAGAAACTGACAGATGACGCACCACGACCCGGGTGTTCCACGGGGTTGCCCCCTGGTCGTGTTATGTCGTGTCTTCTTTCGCTGCGAGATCCTTTTCTGCATTACAGATCGATTCGTTAACGAACCACTTGACTACTGTGCCGCGTACTTTGTATCGAGTGGTTCTGCAGTATTCGACAGAAGCGCGAGATTGGATAGTGGAAGGGGGCGGGGGGGGGCCTCTCCACGACCATCCATTCGTTTGAGTTTTAAAACGGTACTCAGGAAGACGGAGACGCTGGGTTAAAAGGAGGGTATAGATCTCGTTCCGTGTGCCACTTGAAGCAAAGAAAGCTGCCAGCGCCTCTCTCCCTCCCCCGCCGACGACCCGGGAGCTGTAACGTCGAATTTCCATGCATTTACAGAGCATTCGTTCGCCAGCCCTTGGGTCTGGATGTGAAATGTTTCCATTAAACACCAGATCCACTCACGGCTGGTTCTGTTAATGCAGAACTCGTGGGTCCTCGACAGTTTTATTGACATTGCCGGTTCGAAACCCGATAGGCCAGAGACTTTTCCGTGTGCCGACTCGGAGACAGCCCTTGATTGTCATTAAGGTCGTGCTGCTACGCTTTGTGGCAGAAGTAGACGGAGGCTACCGCCCTTAATTATCGTAATTCGTAATGCTTGTTGGGCAAGCATGCCCACCGCAAGAGGGAGACGCCTGAATGAACGGAACCGGCCACCCGTCTGTCAGATCTGCCCGTGTCTTTATTTTGCTGTACACTCTTGTGATAATATTAAAAACGAAGCGAACAGCGGTCAGTCGTCGTGTGCGGATGCGAACAAGATTATCCGAATAACGCGTCTTAACACCTGGCGTTTATCGGATTGAATTGAAAGTTTGTTGACGAATCGGGGCTGACACTTTACTTGAAATCATGATTATTTCTACGACACTACATCGAATTACAAGGCTACTTGAACATGTAGTCTCTCGGCGTGGTACAGAAGCACATAATGGACTTGTTTCCTGTTTGTTAGATTCAGTTTCTACTGTCCTGTGTATGTATGTTAGTTTAGTGTTTCCCAAATAAAAAGCATGTTTTTCTCTGTCATGATCGAGACGTACGAAATGGTAGCCGTCGAATGAACGTCCCTGGATGCCAGTTTCTTTTTGAGTTCGTGTACAATTCGGAGGGCATCTTGCACGATGATGCATGCACAAGGTGCAGAATAGTCTCTGATCTGTTTTAGTGGAATTGCCCTTACGCGTGTATGACTGCTGAAATACACGTACCAAATCCGCATTTATGCGTCTAATTCATCGGCACTTGTTAGTTTCACTCCTAATGGCATTTTGTAGTATAAATTTGGTTCTTTACGTAAATTAATCCGCCAGGCATAACAGTTGCAAAGCGTGCTCCGTGTTTGTGATATTTCAGAGTGACAATTAGTAAGGAAACTGTTGGCATCCGTGTTATAATTACTATTGGTTTAGCCATATCCCCTGAAAGATATGCTATGCGCTAGTAGCCAGTGTGCAGAGGTTCCGCATCCCATCCCCTGCGATAACCAGCTGACGTATCTGTTTCAACAGAATGAATGTTTGCGCACGTCGAGCAGAACTGTTATTCACAGTGGTCCTGGGTCTGAGGCTGGATTCACAAAGTTACATGTGAATTTTACGCGAATCGATGCATAAGCTTTGTACGTTTTTGTGGCGAGAGTTCTAAAAAAAATACAATATGGAAATCCGTCATGACCCCATCTTCATCCGCAGTTAGTCTCCTTCGTGCGTTTGTGCATACGTACGCACACTTTTAAATTCATTTTAGAATGTGCGCAATAATCGGATGGGTTAGACATATTGAACGCGTGTGAGGTTTCGCCTTTGACGATGTCTCATCAGCAGCGACTCCCTGTGACACCCGATGTCTGCAAACTTCCTTCCGACTCGGAGTTTTTCGAACCGGCCATTTTGAACGGTGTTGTGTTTCGCTTTGGAAGGACGGACGGGGTGTCGATGTCTCGTTTGGCGAAATGAGATGAGAGATAATGAAAAACTAGAATTGTAAGAGGAAGGAGGGAGAGAAGGAAACGTTTTTCTTTCTTAAATCTTTTTAAAGCCAATTGGCATGAAACCAAAACCATTTTCCCTCGTAGTTTTCCTTGCGAAGTGGCGGTGGTAGTAAGTGCGGCGGTGCTGCCATCTCTCATTTTCGTTGGCGCGAGTTTAGTGTGGGCACTGTGTGCGCGCGGAGCGAGCCATAAACGTGATTTATCACCCAGCAGCAGATAATTCTACCCGCTGGCTCGAGAAAACTAATCCACTTTTTCGTTCTCGTCTTGTGTAGTTCCTTTAATTTTGTCCGTTATCAATATCCGACTGCCGACTTGAAGGCAGTCACTCCACCACAGAAAAATGGCACAGCAAGTGGCTCTCTGCGGCTCCGTTCGACGTTTCGGACAGACCTGTCCACCGATGTCAGTCAGTAAAGTGACAGGTTGCGGACTGCATTACCGGTATTCGACTCGTGGCAGGGTTTTCTGTTCGCCATCTGCGTGTCCAGACTGCGGCTCTGGGTTCAGCCGAGTGTTTCGGACTGTTTTCCCCCCGGGGGTGAAGCTACCGGAGCATGAAGCTGACCACTAACTTGAATCTGGTGTCGTAAAGGGATAATTGGACCGTCTCCCTTAATCTTCGGGTGGGAAGGTTTTCGCAAACCAAGTTTCTGATCCAAGCTGCATCGCTGTAGCTAGCATTCTGCTTCTATCGAGAAGTCGAATGTTTATCGCCGTGTTTACAAACGCCTACCTCGAGAGACTTATCTCAGTTTCACCCACTTAACATTTCCACATCATTCTCTTGGCATCCATTTTATGATTATCTTACGATCTGCATTGGGGTCTCCATGTGTGTAACTAAGAATCAGGCAGGAGATCTGCCAGCCGCCTCGCCGTGAAGACGCGAGCGGCTCCAGAGACCGCACGGCGTCGTTAGAAACAAACGAGGAAGAAAGGCCTTTCGCTTTGCATGAGACGGGATGCGAGGAAGAAGGAAAACGAATTTCCGAAATTCTCCCTCTGTCTCTGCTCCTTCTTTCATCTTCCAGCTTCCATTTGAGATGCTGAGAGGCGGTGCAGTACAGTCTGGTAAAAACGTCGCAGATGTGCGGAGCGTATCCCCACTCAGTTCCCGCAGGGTTTTTTTTTAAATTCTCGGTCGGATTCGTACTTTCGTTTCGTCCTCTTTGACCAAGGGCTCCGAGTTGAAAGAATTTTCTAAGATAAATTTTTAAGTTCGGGATTGTGCTTTGATTGTCAGCCAAAAATGGCCTGGATACCGCAGAAATTTAACACTTTCTGCTTGTAAACGCCAATCAATTCATTTTGCCCGAACAGCGCATTTACGTCTTTACTTCTGATTCTCAGTGTGAACGACAGCGAATTATTTCCTTGAACAGCGTCAACCAGTTGATCTTTGTAATGGTGAAGTGAAGTGTTTTCTTCGCGGTACGGACTGATTTCTTAAATGCAATTTAGACGAGTTTAGGCTTCAAGGGTTAACCAGTTGATCCCTTAAGTACATCAGCTGATTGTTACTAATTGGCTTGTCACCCTGCGTGCTTATGACGTGTTCAATTGCATTCACGCCTCTTCTTTGTTTGTCGGACACTGCTTTGTAGCTTTATCTCCTTCCACCTTGACCCCTGTCGCTGTGATAAAGGATTTTGTAGAAATAATGTCACTGTCAAAATGTTTTCCTTATTTTTCTGTTCCGTTGTGTTGTCTTTTTGTTTCCAGGAGGGGAGTTACAGACTGAGTAATAATTTGCATTAGCTTTTATCATCCAACTTCTCATGTGAGTAATAAAAATCAGGAAAAAATATTTGTTACTCCCGCAAACGAAATAAACAGCGATTAATAATTCTTGTTCGCAATTTGAATTTCTGGTTTTTGCCTTCCGTTGCTCTCACCCTCCGTCGCCTTTCTCTCTGCGACTGAAACGCACAAAGCGTTGGTGGTGGGGTTGTAACAGCAGTTGAGGGGCTGTTGTTACACTCATAGTGAGGGCGCAGCTCGGTCATTCATTGTTTTTTGCTGACCCCTCCCCCTCCCCCCTCTGTTCCAACTGCCCGTTGCCGTACAAAAGCACGAATAGAGCGGCAGGACTGTGCAGAACGCAGAATCGGAATGTATGACGCCTGAAGCCCCCCTGCACCCCCGTTTATTTGGTCTCGCAAACAATAGACAAACAAGGCTGGACGCCTCGTACGTTAGTTTGTTTGTTGTGGGCTTTGTTTATGTGTTATGGACACCATCTGCGTGGCTGGAGCTATCTGCTTGCTCTCTGACAGAATTATTACATTAATCCACGTATCTGTTAATCTGATATTGAAATGGAGGCTAAACGGTATGCAAACACGTACCCACATTTGACCGAACTCACTTGCGGAGAATTTTATGTACGTTCGGTGCATGTTTATGCAGAATTACTCTTGTTAGTTCGTGAGTACATGAAAATCCAAGCTCCTGTAGTCGTTGATAAATGGTCGATCGCCGATTTATGTGTATAAAATCAATGCGTTTCTATTGTTATATTGAGTACCGATTCAGTCAGCCGTGGTTTGCAGTGATTGCTCGTTCGTTCGTTTGCTTGTTTGTGCTGTTTCCATGAGATGTGTTGGACTTTTACTCGGGCATGATTTATACGGCGCCAGGTTCGTGGCATTGCGTCTGCAGTAGAGATTTTTCTCAGGACCTCCAGCAAATGTCCGTACGTTGAGCAGAAGAAAGTATTAATTATACAGCGGACTTGTTACGCGTAGTTCTGCTACAAAATAAAAATGAAGTTGTTAACATATTGTGCACTGTTG
>NW_019060031.1:356990-371496 GCF_000696155.1 Zootermopsis nevadensis
AGTTACAGCTGACGTTCTGGGTGGTGAGAATCGTCATTACCATTTTCATAATAATCCGGCTCAGCGTAATTCTGGTGCATACGTAATGGTCGCCGGTTGTGGGAAGACCCGGATGGCGCACTGTGCTGGACACTAATCTCGAAGGCTGCACCTAGTTCTGGGCTGTGTATCAGCGTGCGGATTGAAGTGGTGGTAACTGATGAGAAGTGTAGGAAGAAGGCGCAGGGAGGAGCAAACCCGTATTGATCCCGAGCAGTGTGCTGGGCTGCGAGGCACCGAGGATACTTCTCGTCATGGCGATGTCTTTAACTGCTCCAGAGCCGCTGAATGCCTCTGGCAGTTATTAAAAGCGACCAAGGAGCTTTGACGCGATGACCAGGCGTTGTGCTTGCATGCACGAGGGGGCGCGATCCGTCCGAGTGTTTCATCTCAGGAAGTTTGAAACCGATCTCGATTAAATTTGGTATCAGGTGTCCACTCTGGAAGCCATTGCTGGAATTTAATCTCATCTCCTGTCTGTCCACAGCAACCCTGACTTCCCGTGATACTCAAATCGGACTTCATTGATTTTATTAGAAATTAATCGTCGCAAAATCTTTTGCAGGACGTATATAATTTGAGCTGTTGAAAGTGTCGTTTAATGAACGAAGTAAGCTGCGAGTATGTATCGAAATGGAGGGACATCGGTAACATCGGCGACGCAGAGGCGACGGGGGATGGCGCACCGAGAGAGGTGGACCGCGTCGTGGAGTCCGCATCCTCTCTTGCTTCGAAAAGCCCTCCAATTCTGAGAAGTGTCACTGCGGGGTCTCTCTGTGATCAGTCGGTGCGTAACCAGTCCTTCCCCACGCCAGATGTAAAATCCGTATTGTGTTTAACTGGACTGTACTACAGCGCGCTGGTTCTGTTTCAGTGCTATATATCTCGAAGAATATATTAAAAGAAATTGGCTCCAAGTGGCGACAGTTGCTTCCAAAAATAATAGAGCCTCGTAACTAGATACAGGCTGGCAGTGGCGTCTTGCGAGCTCGTGGTTTCACTTAGCGGGTGTCGGCTGCCGATCAAATGCCCTGAATTTAAGGTCTTCCGTCTTCAAGTGTGCGATCGGCGCGTCGTGGTGATAAGATTTTATTTGAAGAGCAGGGAAATGTCGGGTTCGTGCAAATTAGAGAATTTGCTGGAATGCAGTGATCATTTGATTCACCATGTCCTCGTACCAGCACTTCGGTTGATTTGGTGTGAACTCACGGCCGATGTGATATTACATCGACAGTCGCCTGTTGCTTGTCGCTTCGCTGTGAAACCTGTCTGAAAGGCCTGCGAGTTTTTGGATTAGCTGAGCGACTGTCAGGTTTCGAGAAAAGACTTTCGTACAGCTTGATTACGATGTATTACGCACGACTAGATAATTATGATACCTCACAGAGCAGTGTCGTTTTGATTCGGAGTTCTTCCACGTAGGCCTTTTGTTGTAAAAATTAAAAGAAAAAGGATTTATTTTTCACTACATTGAACGTGAAAAACATCTTCGGGTGGGAAGATTGAATGCAGTCGGTGCGTAAAACACACACAAAAGCCCTGGCCTGTGTGTCTGTGGGATCTACATTCAACCGCCTCTGCCAAAGAGCGCGACAGAAGACGTGGCTGACCCGCGTAAGGCTTTTATGTTGTTGAACAGAGGTGAACTCTTTTGTATTGACAGGGATGATTTGAATACGTGTGTAGGAAGGACTTCAGTAGAATGCGAGGAGGAATTTTGTAAAACAAGGTAAATGTCGTGGCTGAGAAGAACCATGGACAAATCCGGGTGCTTTGCGTGACTGTCGCGTGGCCTTGATAATTATTACAATTAAAGTTACATGCCTGATGCACCCGAAGAGTGGTTCCAAAATTGTAACACCGAAGTGTTATAAAATTATAGTAATACTTGTAAGACTTGAGGTTCTCACAGCGGTGAGTATGAAGACTTATGAATTATATATCGACAGTCAAGATCTGAAAATATATTCTTTCAGGTGTTGAATATTCTGACAATAACTTATGACTTGTAGCTGCGAATAACAAGGGATATTGGATGTTGAGTGGGCACGGACTTGGAAGGAGACCGTCGTAGCGTGATTGAAGGAACTGCCCTCGCTCTTGCTTGAAGAAGATGACAAAAACTTCAGTCAAGGCAACAGAGAATCGAAACTGGTACGGGAGGCAGGCTGCAGTGTGAACATCTGTGACTGTACTTGAGGCTTTAAAACTCTGTGGTGTTTGGCGTTCAGACGGCCGTGAGTCCGAAGATGGCCGTCTTCTCGGTTGTAGCGCCGTGTATTCTGGCAGTAGAAGTCTTATCAGAAATCTACAACCCAGAAGATAGCCATATTTTGAAAGTGTGTTTTTGGCCTTTTGAAATTTCCAGTCGTAATTCTCCTGACTGGAACTTACTCAAAGTTCCCCCACGAATTCACCTTGGAAGGAGTAGCATTAACACGTCCGGCGTTAGAAATATAGAAACGAAGTTTGTGTTTTTTTCCCTTCCTGTAAAGATGTCCGGTGCGCTAGAGCCATTATACTTTCGTAGTTCGGGATGCAGCACTGAAAGGGGTAGCAGTTGGCGAGTGGTGTTTATGCTGTAAGCAGGGCGAGTAAGGGCTGAGAACTGCTAGTTAGGCCACACGCAGTGAGAGAAGGTTAGGTTCAAATCCAGCTCTCCTGTGCTTTTGAGTGCACGTGTACGGAGCCCAGTCTGAATAATGGAATAAGAGGTTTTATGTAAATGTTTTCTGCACTGTTCTATTCAATAATGTGATTTATATTTCCGCTCGTAGTAAAAATAAAAACGTTTTTCTTTATCTTGAACTGTTTAGGTTTTAACCCCCTTCTGAAAATCCTTTTTTTTTTTTTCATCTGGAATTCAAAATTAGAATTTAATTTCTTCTTTTGATCCATTGTTTTCGGAGTACAGCGCAATAACTGCATTGAGATTTATGTTGTACGTGTGGGTTTTTAATCTTATGTTATTTCGACCTCAGGTTCGAATGCGCATTGTATCTACTCTCTGCATTTGCTCGTCGGGGTTCTTGAAAGTCTATCGTCGGTGGTCTTAATTGTGGCTTTTCCAGCTGAAAGTTTAAAAGACACGTGCCCGTTAGCCTTGCTACGTCTGTCTGGTCGCATGTCATACCTTGAAAATCGCCGAATGGATTTCAATTAAATTTGATACTGACATACCTGTTTTGGTTAAAACCGGCCCAACAGTATCGATCGCTTCATGTGAAGACCTGTCTGCACTAGATGTGACTGGGTGGGGAATCCCCAGCAAGCCGGAAACAACCACGTGAGGGAATCCCTTTATGACGACTTCGCCCAGTCAGACGGGCGCCGGACACTATGCCCGCGGAGAATCGCCCCCAGTCAAATTATTGCGACGGTCTCCGTATCTTTCGCGTTTTGTTTCGTTGTGGTCCGGACGTTCGTTGATTTCAGATGCCAGCTGACATTCCGGTCCTCCGCCTTCCGACAAACGCACTGCGCACGTGATGTTCGCGTTATGACACTGCGTCCGTGGCGCACTCGCATTGCGCTGTTGTGCGTTTGCAGTCCTGTAATGTTGCTGCTGCAAGCGAGAACCCGTGTTCTTCCCTCTTGCTGCCGTAGATTTCACGGCGCCCGGCGGTGGAATGAGTCGAGGACGAAAGTTTATGCGGGCAAATTCAATTTCGTGTCCCATAAATCTCTTCTCTTTGCTCAAAGCGGAAATCAAAACCAGAGGCGAGATGATGTACCTAATCCATTACTACGTGAATGTGCTGCATGTACGCTTCCGATTGGGAGTTATTCTCGGTATGCTCTGGCAGTAGCAAGAGGATTCATTCGTCGCGCGTGTCGGTCGTCGAGTAAGTTTCTGCAAGAGGGTTCCACAAATCGGCTGCTTCTCGCTCCTCAACTTCTGTTAATTGTCTTGCATTTTGTTTTGAGATCAATGGCGGGCGATTGAATGTTGGATTAACCTGAAATTTGCGTGCAGCGTTTAGCCTTGACGGCCATTAAAGTTGATCCAGTTTTGAATGCGTGGCGCATTTCACAACGTCCGTCCGTGTTTTATACGATTACTGAAATTAATTATTATCTTGCTGCGTCTTTAATTGGCCTCACGTCTCTTGAATCATCATAATTCTTTCCTGCCTTGCCTTTTTAATTATTTCTCGTGGTTTTCTTCTGTTTCTCCCTGCAGCCGTTTTTTTGCCTGTGGATGCAACACGCGTGCCTCGCTCATCCGAAGAAAGCGCGTCCTTGCATCGTGCTGCCCTTTGTTCAGTTACGTCATCGAAGCAAGAACCCACAAACTGTTCTTCACATGTTCTCACGTGTATTAATATCTTACGGTTCTTGGATTTCAAACACTTATCTTTCCCCGCTAAAGATGTTCCTTCGGCAAGTGAAACCAGAACGGTGGACCGTCTTTTGCTGTTCGATAATCCGTGCGTCAACAAACAGTCTGTTGCTCTCTTCCTCTCTTGACTGGGGCTGGGGCGTGGGGGACCCCCCACCCCACCCGGCCCTTCTGTCCCTCACGGCCTGGCGCAAAGAGCGGTATTTAGAATCTCACGTGTCCAGATGTTACTGTCTGTGATGCTGCTTGTCGATACTTCTGTAGCCGTCAGTCATCTGGGTCTGTCCTCTGCCAGAAATGTCTTCAGGTGCGGATGCACCGTGCCGACCTTCGTCGCCGAATGGATTTCAATTAAATTTGATACTGACATACCTGTTTTGGTTAAAACCGGCCCAACAGTATCGATCGCTTCATGTGAAGACCTGTCTGCACTAGATGTGACTGGGTGGGGAATCCCCAGCAAGCCGGAAACAACCACGTGAGGGAATCCCTTTATGACGACTTCGCCCAGTCAGACGGGCGCCGGACACTATGCCCGCGGAGAATCGCCCCCAGTCAAATTATTGCGACGGTCTCCGTATCTTTCGCGTTTTGTTTCGTTGTGGTCCGGACGTTCGTTGATTTCAGATGCCAGCTGACATTCCGGTCCTCCGCCTTCCGACAAACGCACTGCGCACGTGATGTTCGCGTTATGACACTGCGTCCGTGGCGCACTCGCATTGCGCTGTTGTGCGTTTGCAGTCCTGTAATGTTGCTGCTGCAAGCGAGAACCCGTGTTCTTCCCTCTTGCTGCCGTAGATTTCACGGCGCCCGGCGGTGGAATGAGTCGAGGACGAAAGTTTATGCGGGCAAATTCAATTTCGTGTCCCATAAATCTCTTCTCTTTGCTCAAAGCGGAAATCAAAACCAGAGGCGAGATGATGTACCTAATCCATTACTACGTGAATGTGCTGCATGTACGCTTCCGATTGGGAGTTATTCTCGGTATGCTCTGGCAGTAGCAAGAGGATTCATTCGTCGCGCGTGTCGGTCGTCGAGTAAGTTTCTGCAAGAGGGTTCCACAAATCGGCTGCTTCTCGCTCCTCAACTTCTGTTAATTGTCTTGCATTTTGTTTTGAGATCAATGGCGGGCGATTGAATGTTGGATTAACCTGAAATTTGCGTGCAGCGTTTAGCCTTGACGGCCATTAAAGTTGATCCAGTTTTGAATGCGTGGCGCATTTCACAACGTCCGTCCGTGTTTTATACGATTACTGAAATTAATTATTATCTTGCTGCGTCTTTAATTGGCCTCACGTCTCTTGAATCATCATAATTCTTTCCTGCCTTGCCTTTTTAATTATTTCTCGTGGTTTTCTTCTGTTTCTCCCTGCAGCCGTTTTTTTGCCTGTGGATGCAACACGCGTGCCTCGCTCATCCGAAGAAAGCGCGTCCTTGCATCGTGCTGCCCTTTGTTCAGTTACGTCATCGAAGCAAGAACCCACAAACTGTTCTTCACATGTTCTCACGTGTATTAATATCTTACGGTTCTTGGATTTCAAACACTTATCTTTCCCCGCTAAAGATGTTCCTTCGGCAAGTGAAACCAGAACGGTGGACCGTCTTTTGCTGTTCGATAATCCGTGCGTCAACAAACAGTCTGTTGCTCTCTTCCTCTCTTGACTGGGGCTGGGGCGTGGGGGACCCCCCACCCCACCCGGCCCTTCTGTCCCTCACGGCCTGGCGCAAAGAGCGGTATTTAGAATCTCACGTGTCCAGATGTTACTGTCTGTGATGCTGCTTGTCGATACTTCTGTAGCCGTCAGTCATCTGGGTCTGTCCTCTGCCAGAAATGTCTTCAGGTGCGGATGCACCGTGCCGACCTTCGCCCTGACCTTGTTTGTTTGTTTGTTGGGAGGCTAAAGGCGGGCTATTCTGGATCGGTGGGCTGTGTCCACTTTGCTTGAAGGAGGCCCCCCCGGTCAGTGCGAGACTCTCTGCTGCCTGTAGGCGTTTATTTTTTCTGGAATCTGTTTCTACGATTTGGTGGAATATACAAATTTTCCATCTTCCCGCTGTGCACTCTTCTGCTTTTTCGTGGCGCTCCATCAACGCTAGGTACCATGTTTTACACCCGCACAAAATAACAGACGAAAGTATGTTCAGGATTTTAGATGTCACACGGAAAGGTAAAATATTCTGGATTAAATCGTAGGAAGCTTTTACATAATTTAGTAAAATTACACCGGGTTTATGGAAATATGTTTTAAACTTTTAAAATTTCCTGTGGCGTTACGTCGACGTGTTTTCCGAAAACAGAAGTTGTTTATTTATTTAACGCTTCTAATTGTTTGTATCGGGGGACTTTCATGTGCGGCTTTTAACCTGGAGACAATCCTTTGTGAGCACCCTGTACTTTGTGATACACTTCACTCCTTAATACTGATGACTGTCTAGAAAAATTATTTTTTTATGGAAGTAATTCAGAAGACGAGCCACAGAAACAAACATTTGTGTTTGATCGAGCGTCAGAGACCGGCTTCCACTGCGTCCGTGTTAGTTAATACCCAAAGAGCATTGAATCCTCTGTGAGTGAGTTATGGGACGCTGGACCAAGGCAGGGGAGGGGGAGGGGAAGGGGTTTTAACGAACGTAAAAAAAGTTGTCCTCGTTTTCTCTGAAGTTCGCGAGAACTTCCAGCCGGAAGGCAACGAAAGAAACAAGATTGACCTGTCTTAGAGCTTCTTTTGGGGTGGAATTGGGTTTCATGGGCCGTCCTAATCTCTGAGTTTGCCGTACCAGACTCAGGCAGGATCTGTTGACCTCGCCCGACCCCTACCAAAGCTGCCTTTCCACTTCACCGGAACCAGATCCGCGGGTTTCTTTCGTTTCCCGTCTGAATGCATGTGAGTGAGTTAGTCGGCCCGAGCCTGCTCTGGTCTGAGGGCTGATAAGGGGAATTAGAACACACGTGACCGGAATGGAGCCCACTAACTACGAAGGCTTCCTCGATTCATATCTTTTCAATTTACAATTCTTAAACGCGCTATGCCACTAAGCGCCGTGCTGTAGGAATCGGATGCTGTTGAGATCTTCATGGCAAATGCCCGGGACATCCTTCTGACATAGGAACTTTCCTGTAAAGCGGAAGACGTTTCGGAAGGTGGTCTTGTTGACCGCAGAATGTTAGGGGAAGTCTGTCCGAGAGGGGAATTGCACAAGAGGATGAACGTTTGTGAGACTGGCTTTCGTATTGGCAATCTGGTGTCACTATGACAACGCAAAGAGACGATTCGGATCAACAGAACAACTGTTCATTACCGTGTTCACAAAATAGCGCGAATGGTCCCTGTTGTGGGTCACTTGAACCCGGTCCACGCCCTATTGTCCTATTCCTTTATTTTCTTCATTCCATCTACTCGTTGTTCTTCCAAGTGGTCTTCTTCCCCTCGAGGTTTTCCGGATAAAATTTAGTGTGCAGTTTTATCTGCTCAGAAGTTGATTCAAGTTTTAAGTTCGTGTGTAGGAGTTGAGGAAGCGAGCGAGCGGACAGCAGGTACCATGATCCACACACACGCTGTTCTGTAGTTAGCTCGAAATGCTAGCGAAGGTTTGGTCGTGCAGATAAGACGGTAATTGTGTTAGTGCCCCCTCAAAGGAGACTTTGATCCTGGCTGCCCTCTGACCCGCATAACTGGCCTAAGTTCGCGCCATCATTCGGACCGGGGCAGTGGTTAGCACTCCCGATCAGCTTTAGTCTATCCTTGGAAAATACCTTGATGGTGCCTTAAAATATACGTCGGTTCTTTCCTTCCATATCCTCCGCAGGTTTTATTTTTAAAAGAAATCGCTCCATCATTGGACGCCACGTAACTCATTCAGTTGAACACTGTCGTTAGATAAAGTGAGATGCTAATCTGTACCTTTCACAAAGACCTGCGTTTTGAATGTCAGGGGCAACATAAAAATCAAATGATTTATTAATGCAGTGGCAGGCTCGCAGGGAAGTTGCTGAAATGTGCTCGCTGTTTGCGCCGTGCAGCCTCACCGAACCACGCACGAACACAATTCTATTCCTTTTTGTGGCGATGAGTTTATTAAAAAATGTCGTGAGGGCGGAGTATGACTTGAGCTGTTGGGCCGGGTCGATTAGCGCTTTCGAGGTGTTGTTATTGGCCGCTCACTTCCGATAACATTAATATGATTCAAGGGGCTGTTTAATTACAGTATTGTTAGAAAAATTGCCAGCACCGTACAAGCTGGTATTCTGTAACGTTTGTGTTTCTCCTACAATTGATCCAAGAAGTTTCTTCGGAAAATCTGGCAAAAAATTGCCAGCACCATACAAGCTGGTATTCTGTAAAGTTTGTGTTTATCCTACAATTGTTCCAAGAAGTTTCTTCGGAAAATCTGGCAATGTTCCTGATTGTGACTGTCACAGTCGCTGGTCGCCGCTTCAACCTCTAAAGCGCTCTGCTGTGTCTGTGTGTCGTCAAAGGAGCTTTTAGTTGTGTCATGTCTTACGGAACTAATGTCCTTTATGCACAGGGAGGTATCCTGTACGGTCTTCCTGGTTACTTGTGTTGCGATGTTTAACCATTTCGTTCAGACCTTCACGAAACCACAGACATTTGCGTTTGTGAGTAATATCCTTGCAAACTGCACTTCAACGAAGGAACTCCCGTACATGGGAATCTGTTATTAGTTGTCTTTCATGAGTCCTGACAAATTCTTTTTTTTGGATAAAGGGTCTTAGTGTTTTAAAAACTAATTTGTCGCATGTCTTGGTTAATGTCTTCGTTTGCGGGTGTTATACCGAGAAGGGCATTAGAATTAAAGAGTCGTATGGAACAACCAAGAAGAAGACGGTCCATTCAGTTAATGGAACACGAGGAGAGGGAACGCTATCGAGTAATCGCAAAATGAAGACGAAAAACTTAATTACGTTACTTATTTCTTAAATTGAAGAGACCCTCTAAACTTATCAGAATATCTCTGCTTGCCGAAGTACGTTTTCCTCTGTCCACAGTGTGCAAACCCTTTTCTGTGTTACTAAAACTACGTAATGCAAGAGCCAGGATGATTTTAAGTCGATCGAGATAGTAACTGAGCGCTGCTAGAATGCGAAGTAATATGAGCGGTGTCGACAAGACGCCACTTGGTACGGCACATGTGATGTCCGCCATCTTTACATGTGCCGTACACACTAACTCTCAGTCGGATGATCCTCCTGCATTTGTTCGTAATCGTAGGGCTTATATTATTTTGTGTATAGACCAAGCTGAATTATTTCGTTTCTGTCTCTGGTCTGGTTGCTAGGCGACGCACTAAATTGCCGGTTGTTGTGATCGCTCGAGGGAGCTACTGGAGCAAGTGAAACGCTGTACGTCGCTTTCCTGCGCCAATGCGACTGTTGTAAGCTCAACATGTACGTCATTGCTGTTGGTGAACGTCTTTAATTTCGTTTCTCTTTCTTTCCAGGTAAGCGAGCACGTCAGCTGTTCTTCTGTTCTGTGTCTGATGCGATGCTGTGTTGTCGGGTGTGTGTTCGCTTCATTGGTGTTCCTTGTGTGCAGAAGGGAAATCCGAGCGGCGTTGGTCACTGAAGAGTCTTACATTCCCAGGGTCGAAAGTTCACCAAATATCGGTGGTGAAGTCGGGTTGAAAATTGCGCCTTTTTGCGTTCATCTCGTGTTGTACTATGAATATGTGGTAGCACGAGATTTGATATCAATCATTGCGTACCCCCAAGCATTTACATTCGCCAATATGACGTGTGCAGTTTAAGAAGCGTCTGTAAATAACCCAGGCCTCGCCCATGATACATTGCCCTGAAGATGACCGCTGCTGTGGAGAATGTGACGTGGTTCTCGTTGCTGTCCTTGTAGGAAGGCGTCGAACGATTTGAATTCGGTTTGCCTGCACGCGGTTGTAACGTCTGATGGCCGTTCGTTCCGTCGCCCGAAAGAGAAGCGATGGATGATGACCCGGGATCCGCTGTCCCTGCCGCAAGGTGCCGGCTTGCAAGTGTCTTGCTCTGTCTGTCTGTCTGTCCGTCCGCGTTTTCTGTTAGCCACGCGGATGTAAGCAGTGGATTCTTATGAGCTCTCTTCATACTTCGTATATTCGGAAAGGGTTTCTCGTCATGGCCCAGCCATCAGCGGGAAGTTTTAATAAAGTTGTCTTCAGTTTCTTTCTGCCTGGAAGATCGTCAGAGTTTACGGCAAAGTCGGTTTGAAATGGCGTCGTTCAGTTTGTGAAGACAGAGCGACGCCATTTTGAAGCATCGGACGTGACGGGTGATCGAGAGAGTCGCCGGCTGTTGCTTTTCTTTAGGAGCGTTCCGCTCCTCCTGTCTTTACCTTTGAAGGGCTGAGTGTCTCTACACGCCAGCGTCTGTTCCCTTCGACCTTTTTATAGTCGCTTTTACTTAACGTCAGAAATCCGTGTCTTGAATACTTGAGGAGAATTGCCGCGCCAGACCCTGCCGTCCTGTCTCCTCGTGGTACAGTAGACCCACGCGCTCTGCACAGAGCACAGCGTTATTACCTCGTCCTCGAGAAGTTTACTTCATTCTAATTTATTCAAAATTTGAATAAACGACTTTAGTGGTTCAGAATATTGGGCGAATTTCAAGCTGATGTTCGTCCCGTGGTTTAACTCAAGCCTGTCGACTCTAATACGATCAGCGCCCTGATTATGGAAGCAGTAAGCGACTTGAGCTGTTGGGCCGGGTCGATTAGCGCTTTCGAGGTGTTGTTATTGGCCGCTCACTTCCGATAACATTAATATGATTCAAGGGGCTGTTTAATTACAGTATTGTTAGAAAAATTGCCCTCTTCAGTTTCTTTCTGCCTGGAAGATCGTCAGAGTTTACGGCAAAGTCGGTTTGAAATGGCGTCGTTCAGTTTGTGAAGACAGAGCGACGCCATTTTGAAGCATCGGACGTGACGGGTGATCGAGAGAGTCGCCGGCTGTTGCTTTTCTTTAGGAGCGTTCCGCTCCTCCTGTCTTTACCTTTGAAGGGCTGAGTGTCTCTACACGCCAGCGTCTGTTCCCTTCGACCTTTTTATAGTCGCTTTTACTTAACGTCAGAAATCCGTGTCTTGAATACTTGAGGAGAATTGCCGCGCCAGACCCTGCCGTCCTGTCTCCTCGTGGTACAGTAGACCCACGCGCTCTGCACAGAGCACAGCGTTATTACCTCGTCCTCGAGAAGTTTACTTCATTCTAATTTATTCAAAATTTGAATAAACGACTTTAGTGGTTCAGAATATTGGGCGAATTTCAAGCTGATGTTCGTCCCGTGGTTTAACTCAAGCCTGTCGACTCTAATACGATCAGCGCCCTGATTATGGAAGCAGTAAGCGCCTCCGAAACGTCGGTCTATATCTAAACGGCGCAACGTGCTAGAAGACATCAATCCTGACACTCGTCGCCGTGAGATGTCGCAGAGATGGAAATCGATCAAATTTGTATCTGGTTTTAGAGAGCCGATGCCGGCCGTACCAAACTGTAGAGGCCGGACGCGCTGTACGGCGCTCCGATGAGACCGACTGTCTAAACTTAGCGCGGCTGTAAGCAGAACCCACCCCACGGTCCCAGCCAGCAGCTAAATATGGGTCGAGTCGAGTGGAGTCCGGTCTCACGCCCCGTTGGTGGCAAGCCTTCGCCCGCTCGCCCGCTCACTGAGCTGGCTGACACGGGACACACCGTCCATCACAGTGCCTCGTCCCTCGGACCAATTCGAAAACAAAACAAAACAAGAATTACATGATCTGGTATTTCATGAGGATAGTCACGGTAATGTTAACACACGTCTTAAGCCTTTGTACCATTCTGTTAGTTTCTTAGACTGTTTCATGACGCTTTTTCGACTGCATAAAGTATGGAGTACCGTCGATTATAAGAACGAATGTAAGTGACCTCTGTCACACGAGCAGTCCCTTGCATTGGCAATCGAACCAAGGTCCCGTCGATTACGTAGCAGGGGTAGGGCCGTGCTGCATGGAGTCACTTGATGTTGAAACAGGCTTTCCGTTTGGTTCAGGATGTGATCCACTTTTGGATTCTCACTTTCGTTTCTGTCAGACTGTTTGCCAGTGCGAAGTCGTCGTTACTAACATTGCTGGTGCTGACTGTCGGTGCGCGTGGGATTGCAGTGGGATACAGCTGCGGCCGTTGTTACCATGGACGCTACTCGACCGCTGCTTGAGTTGCTATGGCAGCTGAAGAACCCGTCGATGTGGCGGCTGCGTCGTGAAACACCGACCAAGGCGAAATGTGTCGTGTATTTTGGGAGCCCGCGATGACATCGATCCAGCAGTTGGGTGCACGCCCCTCGGCACACTCTCGTGAGGCAGAGTTGCATTGTGATTAGCGGAGTGCACACTTCCAAGCTCGGGGGCGCCTGGTTCAGAACGGGTCGTGTTGTTCGTTCGTTTCCTCCTGCAGGTAGGGGCTGCGAGCGGGATAAGGCGCCAGAGACACAAGAGATTCGTCCACGGAGTTCGTAGGGAATGCTTTTGGAAAGCGGGCAATTGGTAGACCGAGAAAGAGATAGGAGGAACGCGTCAAGATAGATGGGAGTGACGTGGGGACCACGTGGCAAGGCCTCGGGCTCGCTCCAAATGCAGTCGTTCGTCCATGACTGACGGAGTAAGTTAATTACCGTCATTGTTTGTAGAATCGTTTTCTTAGAGATTATTACACGTTAAAATGTGTGTCATTGCCAGCAATGTTACCACGCCGAAGCAATTGTAGGGTGGGGCGTGGATCAAATTCCCGATGTAGTTTTGAGATCCTCTTGACAAATGTCATTCACCCCCAAATGGTTTAGTACTGTTGATCCCTGTTCGGGAAGCCACGGGTTCAAATCTCGGTCCCGATACCGGCCACGATAGCTTCCTTCCACATCCGTTCCAATTCACTGTATACTAGTCATCTCATGTCGTCTGCCGCTCTGTGTGCTTTATGTATGTAATCCAAAAAGAATTCGTACTTGTTGCAGTCAATCGTTATTCCCAGGACAGGAACCGCGTATTCTCTGCTTGATCACACGGAGTCCGCTGCTCGTTGTATATCTCATTCGCGCTGCTGCTTCGTCCTCTTCGCCAACATCTGCTCCCGCGTCGTTCCATCTGTCTCAGATGCTGAGAAACGGAAACACCCGAAGTGTCGCCGAACCCATGGCAAGCTGACCCCTGCCCGCCCCGCCTCTCCCTTCGTCAGAGATACAACAGGATCGATATTTTTTTTTTGGGGGGGGGTGTCCATTTCTGTTCCCCCATTGACGCAACCCGTCTTTCTCACGTGCACCTGATCCTGCAAAGTATGCTGTCCGCCGTACGTCTTGTTCATTCATTGCGCCCTCTCTGGACCCTGCTGTCTTCAGCCTCGTGTTCATCTCATTCGGTGTTTTACATCCCTCGGCCCATGGTGGATCAAGCAAGCGTTCGCAGCGCGCTGAGAATGTCGTGGTGCTCCTCGGAACTGAAGTCTGTCCGACTGCCTCGTTAGTTTTGAGGTTCTCACGGCGTACGGATGTGATCTGGTTTGGGACGCCGTATACGCCTGCAGTTCTCAGCGATTCGAAGGAACATACCGCCTCCATCGTCAGGGTGGAAGTTGCAGTGCCACTCATTTCGCTACTCAGAAGTCTACCATCAACGTCTGGAATTGTATTAATCAGGTGTTTGGGGACAGTGTCGGTGCTGGAACACAGATAATGCCACGTGCAATGTCTGCGTTTTGCTTATGCGAGGCTTGCGCGATGTTAGTCCAGCAAAGCTGAGGAAGTCGGTGAATGTTTTGTCTCTCTAACGAAATTCGGTGACCGCGTCATCGTCATTCTGTTATTTCTCGTTTACTCTGAGTACCGCAGGTTGGAACAGCGTTGTGGAAATTCTTTCAGAATCGATTATCGTACGTACACTTCGATACGAGTTCTGCGTTGCGTGTATTTATTCTGTCACTTCTGGTCGTCGTTAATCCAGTGGACAAAGTCTTCTGGCCGCATTTACGCCGTCATTCGTCCGTGTTCTGATGCTGCGGTCTCTTCTGCATCGACTAGCGCGTCCCGACGACGTCTCCCGACGTGTTTTCCTGCTTTGACATGCGAGCGTCCTGGGGGGGGGGGGGGACACC
>NW_019060031.1:408574-437131 GCF_000696155.1 Zootermopsis nevadensis
GTGACATATGTCTGTGATGTGCAGCGTGTGGAACGTAACAACTGATCGAGATGACGTGCGGCTGCTCGTCCTCTTCCGACGTGCCAAGTTTCCGTTCTGTTTCTTTACTGAACCAACAAACAAACAAACAAAAAAACAGTTGGGCAGCCAGCTGACCGGGTTCAGGTACTACCAAGGAGTGTCGGAAGTTATTTAGGCCGTTTCTTCATTTTCGTGGGCCAAAACTGTTTATTGCAAAGAATAATTCTGCCTAGGACGGCGAAGACGATACTCGCACGCTGCAGTGTTGCCGACCCTCTGAGGCCCAGTAGCATCTACGTAATCTACAAACTCAGTCCGTACCGCAAAGAAAACGAGTGTCTCCAATGCAGAGACGAATTGGTTGGAGTATTGCAGTTCTTTGAAGAAATAATCGCTGTTTGATTTGAGAATTTTATGAAACCCGCAAATACGCTGATAGTTGCCGATTTGTCAAAGCACGTGTTTGATACACGCGACGTTTCTGGAATTGGCTGTACTCCAGGTGACTGATTCTCGTTACAGCTTTATTAGTCTCCACCACTGGGATCGAACCAGGAACCTGTTAAATAGTCGGTCACGACGCTAACCATTGGCTCGTCCGTTTCCACTTTGCTTTTTCACGGTTTGTCGTCATCACCTCCGTAGGCCTCGCAGAATAATATTCATTTGTCCTTTCTGAGAGGTCACAAAGATCATATCAGGGCCTTGAAATTCAATTATGCGTAATGACAATTTTTCCGAACATTAAACGCTGATTTATTACTTTGGTAAAGAAGGAGTAAAATAGAATGTGAACTAGGTAATTAAGAGAAGTTCTACCGAGAGTCGGCGCGTGTCTTTGAAGATGTATTGAGAGCAGCCAGAATTCGTTTAATGTGTGTATTTATTTATTTATTAATTTAAAAGGCAAAGCCTCGACTCGCCCTCGTACATTCCGCTGTGGTACTAGACCAATGGTGTGCGATTTTGCACAAGAATGGTCCACGAGTCTTGATGTAATTTGAAAGTAATTCTGTGTTAATGCGTCAACTTCTGGGACAGTTCGCTGATAAGATGTAAGCAAGGGTAGGGCCGGTTATTAGTATTAAGACTCGTGAGGCTGCATCCTTCAGCCGTTCCTCTCACAAGGGTCGGAAAGTCAATGATTGCATCGCAGTGCTTAAGAGGAAAATACTGCCTCCATCTTCAGCCGCGAAGTTAGCAATCATATTTCCATCTAAAATGCGTAGAAAACGTGGCCGAGCGGTTCGGAGGACATCTGCGCGAGCGACGTTGCCGGGGCTGACGAAATGTGTTTTATTTTGTTGCCTTGGCCGGGGGACAGGCGAGGATAGGGCCCTCGCCGACTGGATGAATGATTCATGGAATTACTGATTCACTCGCTGACCAACTGACTGACAGTCTGCTACAATTTTCCTCTCTCCCGCTCTCTTTTAACTCCGTAGAATTTCATCGCGTTTTCGTGGTGGATGTGCTTGGTCTAGATTCTGGGAGTCATTTCGTCGAGCCTTGGGCTTGGTAGCCAGGGCGTTGCGTGGTCCCTGGGCGCCTCTCGAAACTCGCACTTTCACCTTCAGAGCCGCATCCAAACTTACAGGTCTGTTGAATGTGTTGCCTGACTCCCGGAGCTTCCACTAGCGAGCAAGACAATCCGACCAGGTCGTTAAACGTTCCTCTTCCATATTTAGACCGAGCTGTCTTGCAAGATGTCCGCCAGGCCGCTCTTCTCCCGCCCGCGGCGCGAGGTTAATCGGAGTCTTTCCCGTCCTTACAAAATTACAATGCAAAGGCATGATTGTCTTATCACGAGGATGATCCGGTTAACTTAGAAACGCACTCCGTGCGTTTAAGACGGCGATGCCGTACTGTGATCACGAGATGTGTTCCGCTTGTATTTAATGTGAATGTACCCCCGTGAGGCAAGTCTCAAAATACCACAGCGAGCTCAGAAAATAGTCTTGCCTCGCGACACACGAGCTGCGACGCTAAAATGGTCGTAAGTAACTTGGTTCGTTCCGAGTTTCAGCGAACACCGATGCAACCAGCGGTCAGTCATCACAAGTGAGAGCCGGAAGGTGAATTGCGGGTTGCAGAGTTTCACATTCCTCTGGGACTCTTGTCACGTGACGACTCTCCTATTCAGACTTGGCAAGTGATTGAACCATAACGATGCCGTTCAGTTAAGTGCCCGCCACTGGTCCCTGTCCTGAGCCAGATAAATCCAATACAGTCCACCCTCACGTCCTAGGCCTCTAATTCTTTCATCTGCCGATAGTTTTCCCATGCGTGCTGCATGCCCCGTCCGTCTTGTCCTCGAGGTGACGACCTAACCTAATATTTGATTTGCGGGGGAGGGGGAGACGTGCGGCAGAACTTCGACGGTCAGGGCTGCGAGAACTTTGGTTTTGGTCAGTGGGAACTCTTCGTGAAGTGGGGTGGAATCTTGACATTTCGCAGGAAAAGAAGTTCTTCAAGTCTCTTTGCTAGAATTAGCTGCACTTCCTGGGGCCATCCCGGTCTGTTGTTTGTTTACCCACAGTTCTCCATTCCTGGAAGCTGAGAAGTGTTTAATGAAATATTAGTTCACCCAGAGCTATTAAACTCGGTGCCGTTTCAGGCTTCGATCACAGGTCTTTCGGAATACATGGGCGAGGTCCGTGCATATGAAACTGTTTCTTTGTCGTTTAAATGGTTGGGTGTCTTCCTCTTCCTGCGCTGGGCGTTTCCGATCCATGCACAGAGAGAGAGAGAGAGCATCCATTCTGACTGCCCTAGTATGGCCGCAAGCCAAGTGGAACGCAAAGAGCTTCTTTCATCCATTTAGTAGGAGCCGCCGTAATCGGTTAACGAGGGAAGAAATGCGTACAGAGATGACTAGCCGAATTATCGCACACAGCATCGCGTTACCTGCCCAGCCATTTCGCCAAAATGTGACATCTGAGAATTGCCGTGGATGTTGCGATTGGAATTGGTCAGCGTAGTCTGAAAACTCTGTTCGTTGCGTTTTCATTGTCCTCTGTCTATGTGAGGGTCGTGGAAAGTTGCGTTGGTCCTTTGAATGTTTCCTCGCGTCTCGCTGCAGACACCTTAATTTGTCGATGTTAAGCACGAGATGTGTAGGTCTTGCTTAGGCCACATTTGCAGGGTTTGTAGACTGCTACCTACTCCAATTTGGCCTGGTGTACCCTTATACTGCCCCAGAATTAATTTAAAATGCCTTTAAACTGACTACAAGAAGTAGGATGAAAATAGCAGAGTATGTGCACATTCTCGCATTCACATTGTACACTTTTGGCAAGTGATTCGATGTGCTTCAAGCATTTGCGAGGGCTGTGGAACCCAATGTTACACCACAATAAATAATAATTTCACTATTTCGTGCCTGAAGGAGAAAACATTTTGTCAGCTGGTCAGTTACTAATCATACTTTGGCGCAATTAATATTGAGCAACTTATTTTACTAACTTAATTCAAAAGATATAATAAGAACACTTGATCTGCCACTGATTTCCAGGGAGGCAGCACGAGACCGGTCGTCAGAGTTGCAATCGCCAAGGCAAGCCCTGCGGTTAAAAGCCAAAGGCAGAATGTTCAGACATTTGCAACATATGAAGCAAAATTTTGGACTCTCGGTTTACAAAATTTTGTTGCAACAATATATACTTTAAGAATTAATCAGCTAATAAAAATTCTTAGAGGTTATAGTTACTGAACAGCTTCATACCTGCCATTAAAGTTGATTTGATTTCATTAGACCTCTTATATATAAAATTATATGATATAAAATTGAGTTTGCTTGAAATTTCTGTTTTGCAGTGCCATGCGGATTCTGCTCATGAAGCTGCCTCGACCGTGGATTGTGGATGAGAAGAAGGATGATGGCTACACAGCCCTCCACCTGGCGGCCCTCAACAACCATGTGGAGGTGGCAGAACTGCTCGTGCACCAGGGGCAGGCCAACATGGACCTGCAGAATGTGAACCTTCAAACTGCCCTTCACTTGGCAGTGGAGCGCCAGCACACGCAGATAGTGCGAGTAAGTGAGGCGTCCCAGTGTTTGAACTCTTGAGCCCTGGTGGTTCAGTACGTCAAATTGTCAAGGAAGAAGTTGAAACACAAATTTAAGAACTGAAATTGAAATTAACATGATCAGAGTTTTGGAAATAACATTTCGTTTCTGCCACAATGAATGGTTCTTTGCCATGTGCAGGTTGTCAGATGTTCGTACTATGGCAGCAATCGGCATTGTGTTCTATTGCAGCTACTGGTACGTGAGGGGTCAAATCTTAACATCCCAGATAAGGATGGAGACACTCCGCTGCATGAAGCACTGCGACACCACACTTTATCTCAGTTACGACAGCTGCAGGATGTGCAGGATGTTGGGAAGGTTCGTAACACAGTGTCTTTGAAACATGATTTTTAAGTTTTCTAAACTGCTGTAGGTGATATCAGTTGATATGATATTTAGCAAATCCGCATTTTTGTTCTGCGTTTACTAAAGTTCCTACTTTCATTGTTTTGGGCCTGAAAGTGAAGTACATCGTGTGTCAGTCTGTTAGACACTGATATTTCTGTATTAATTTCTCAGCTTGCGTGTTATTGAATGTCGGACTTGTTGCTTCTTGTCTGCAGTGGCACTCACGCAGTATTGCATGTTCTTTGCTGTTCATAATAGCTGAACTAGCTGTGTTGGTTGCAGTGTTTCATCGTCACATAGTAAATGTTGTTGTTACAGCTGTTAATGGGACTGGGCAGCCAGGGTGCGGACAAAAAGTCTTCAGCGTCAATTGCCTGCTTCTTAGCTGGGAACGGGGCTGATCTTGGCATCAAGAACAAGAAGGGGCAGACACCACTGGATCTGTGTCCTGACCCCAACCTGTGCAAGGCCCTTGCCAAATGTCACAAGGACAAAGACACGTGAGTGAACGACCTTGGAAATTTTGAAGTCGAAGGAATGTCCCAAAACAGAATTACTCCTCAGTATTGAACAGAACTTCCAAAGGCTTTATTTCCTATGTTTTGTGTTAGTTGTAGTTCTTAATATTAAAGTATAAATTAAAGCTATGTAATTTAGTGTGCCCTTTGGCACAATATCTTCATAGATATGACATTTACGTTTGTTCATCAAAAAAGTTTGAAGTTAAATAGGTTTCTTGTGACACGGCACTCAGAATTCTTCGATTCTACTGTCGCAAACAAGGTGATCAAGAACTTTTGCTCACTCAATTAGGCCTTCGTTTCAGTGACCAGATTGAGCCACGGCGGGCAGATGGCCCAGGTGGGGAAGATGGCGTTACACTAGATGAGTGCTTGGTGTGCTCTGATCTCAAGCGAGACACACTGTTCAAACCGTGCGGACATGTGGCTTGCTGTTCGGTATGTTCTCCCCGCGTCAAGAAGTGTCTAGTGTGCCGGGAACCTGTTGTGGGCAGAGTTAAGGTAATGTATGACTCATCAACCTGCAAATGTACTTTAATAAACTTTGTTTACGGATGGATATTGCAAACACAATGTAATACCAGAAGTGGGAAATGTATAACCCACAAAGAAATGAAAACCAGCCTGTAGTTTTCTAAAATTATTGTTAATTAGAAGGTCCTTTATCAGTCTTAAATCCGTCATACTCAGTATAAAATAAATATTGTAGTCACAAAAGTTAAAACCCGTTACTAATGCTGACGATTCTTCGCTGTGTCTCGGAACAAACAGAACGCCCGTCTTTTTAGCTACACTGCGCGTAGACTTTGTTACTTTGGAGAGCACTAATTCAGAAATGAAGATGTGATAGTAGTCGCTTCCCTCGGTGAGTAACAACTAATGAAGATGTGAGACTTCTAGATGATTTTCACGTACAGAAATAACACATCTTCACATTCGGATAGGAACTCAGGGCTGTTGTATGTTATAATGAACTTTGCCATAAGAAAGTAGGTGAAGCTACTTCACTGTGAAGTAATGTTCCAGCACTCAGAGACCTACCCCTGCCTTCATTTCCAGGGGTAGATGCGGAGTGACGTCAAGTACGGATGATACACGGCATATGTAGTTTGGTTGGTGTGAAAGGTTAGGAAGACAATAACTAAAGTGTGAAACATAAAAAATAGGACCGGAATTCAGATTTAGTAAAACTCAGCTTATCTCTTTGCGTTCAAACTCAAAATATGGCTCTTTTTCCTTAGATTGAAGAGTGTGTGGTGTGTTCTGATAAGAAGGCTTCAGTGCTCTTCAAACCTTGTGGACACATGTGTGCATGTGATGGCTGTGCTGCTCTCATGAAGAAATGTGTTCAGTGCCGTGCGCAGATTGATCACATGGTGCCTTTTGTGGTTTGCTGTGGTGGAATTGGGAACATATCAGATGTTCAGGCTGATAATGAGGAAGATATTGTTGGGCCCCTAGGTAAGATGTTGGACATCACATTTGTGTCTTATACTAGCGTACATGGCATCTGTGTTTTATTTTTCATGCATTGTTTATACAGTGTATGAGGCACTGTGAAAACCTAATCCCAGAGTTGATGTATCAGTACAAGCAAAATGATATAAAATGCAAGGGACATCTGACAAATAGATTAAATAATTTTAATATTTCTGACTGGAATGGGTTAAGATGTTGGTGATTACCATAAACCGGCCTCCATTAGATTGGGTACGGCCGAACTGCTCGATATGCCAGTATTCAATCGTTTGTTATGACGACTGACAGGTGGAGTTCCAGTAGAACCTGTATGTCTGACTGGTGCGCTGATGAACAACGGAAGTCGGGACACGTCCAACTCGGACATACAGAAATTGCAGCAGCAGCTGCAAGACATTAAGGAACAGACCATGTGCCCTGTATGTCTGGACCGGCTCAAGAACATGATCTTCCTCTGCGGACATGGCACGTGTCAGATGTGTGGTGACCGCATGTCTGAGTGTCCCATCTGTCGCAAGCAGGTTGAAAAACGCATTCTCCTCTACTGAGGAATGCTTGTGTCCAGGTCTCTGGTAGACAGGCTGGCTCTCTTCCGCAGCTGACGCACATGTACGTTGCTTCCCTGCTTCAGTCTCCCAGCCTGTTCAATTTGGAACGTCAATCCAGGCCACAGTCCTCTTAATACACGTGTATATTTTGGAATGGATTATTCTGTTTGGGTAAGAATAACACGTATTTTATTCATGTTCTGTCATTATGTTTGTGAAGAGGAAACATTGAATTATTAAAAGTAGATTGGGTTCTGTACTGTCATAATACTTGCCAGATATAATTAATGCGTTCTGTAGTCATTTATCATAGTACATTTGTCAGCAGTATATAATGAATTTCTGAATAACATGCTCTTGTTATTCTTTGTTACTTTCATAATTAAATATGTTTTGTGGTTTTTTATTTCCTGAAATGAATCAATTATTGAGTCAAGATATTGTTATAAAGAAGCTCACGGACGGACTGTGGATGTCAGGTACTTTGGGCTTAGCAATTTGATGGAAGTTTGTATGGCAAATGAAATAGGTCTGCGTAATAAGTACGTTTATTCTAGTACCACAAATCCCTGAAGGTCACAGTTACTTCTAGAAGGCAAAAAGAAAAGATTGTTGTTTCATGCTGGCTCGGGTACTAGTTCACTTTATTAGTTTTTTGTATGGCATTATGGAATTTCTGCTTCGCTTATAAATGATATAAAGAATACAGTTTTCTGTTATGTCATAAGTATGAAGCCATGAAGGTGTGTAGGGGGAGGTGGAGGTAGATCCACACAATCTGGAGCTGGAGATGAGCAATGCTCTTATGCTCTGACTGGTAAATCTGCGTTGTGCAGAAGAAGAGTGAATGTAAATTTATAATTGTGTTGTTATTCTGTATCATATCGTGCAAAAAGATATAAAAGATGAAATATGATATAGAAATACACACACACACACATGCACATTTATTCATATACATGTGTGAAATGCATATAAAATTCTATACCCTTTTTAACTATAGTTCTTAATATAAGATACACTTGTTTGTGTTTGAATGTATAATGTAGCTGCTGTTGTTTACAGGCGCAGGTAGTTGACTCGATTTATACGAGCATCTTGGTTTGTTCTATGTCGGTAAATATAATCTTATTTTATTATAGATCTATGTCAATTTACATTACATCAGATTTTGCCATCTTTAAATTTACAATAAGATTTTGCTTTTAATATTAACTTACAATTAAATGAGCCTTCAAAATAATGGAGTTGAGCTTCATGCATATGGCCTATAAATATTTTTAAAGATGTTATCAAAACTAATGGATGGTTGTGGTTTATCGCTCTTTATTGAGCCGTTTCATATGTTTGCTTTTATATTGTTTCTTTTCGCCATCTTCATGATCTTCCTCGTACTGCGTGTCATTGGAATGGTATGTATTTGCTTATATCAGCGTGCCTGGTTCCTGCTTTGCTGAGCACGTCATTGGGACAGCAAAGAACTATTTTTGACATCATATCTTGCATATTCTATTTCCATATCTAAAGATGTGTACCTTGTTTCCATACGTTTTAGCATTATTAGTGGAAATCTGTTTATTACTGGTTTACAAATAAATGTAATGAGAGCTGTTGGAATCTGAATAAAAAAGAATATTTGTATGAAGTGCTACATGGTGCAAAGGACTCAAAGTATTATACCTGTATGAACCATGCATTGCGGACTGCACAATCCAGTGTGAGACTCCTTGGTCAGTTTTGTGACTAAACCCAAATTGTCTATGAATTTTTATCATGTATTAATTAATTGTGGTTCCTCTTTCCCCCCAAAACACTGTCAAAATGTGTGAAATGCATAGTGTATGTTGTATGACTGCATTATTTGTACAAATAACTCTTAATCAGTTAAAACTTCCTTTTTAATGGCCGACTATAGAGACATTTGGTTGGTGGCAAATACGCCACATTATATTTTGCTGCTCCAGTGTGCATGTATTGAGAATTTGTGTCACAAAGTTTGTTTTTATTTATTCTTTATGCTCGGTAAGAAGGGTGTGGTATGAAACTGTAACTGTGAACTGAAATAAGGAAATAATTTTGGGCCATCAGCTGTGTCAAATGGTTCCTGAAGTGTCACCACGTCTTTACCATTTGGCATGGCCGATTGCCTGAGAGGATTTCATGAATCCAGTAAGAAGGGTTTAAAGTTACCCAGTGTGTTTTTACTTATGCCCTTTGTACCAAGCGCTAAGGAATTATGACTTATATTGAGATGGATATGTGATGAGATGCAAAAGGTTTTTAGAATTATGTGACTGGAGGTAAGAGTTTTACTTTGTTTGTTATTTTTACATTAGTCTTATGAGTTGCTTGTAGGATCAATTTATTGTAAAGTAATAAAGTATAGTGTAGTGTACATTTATTATTCATGTTTCCAGGATTTAATTTGAAGCAGGAGGTGGAAGCTGAAATCAAGAAAAACAAATTTATTTGCCATGATGTTCACTCATGTACCAGTATTTGTAGGGACCCAGGTGTAGCTTAAAGGGTTTGGGCCCTGAGTACAGTCTCATGTCACGCCCTCTCCTCTGCACGTTCCCACAAGTTTGTTAACCAATAATTTAAATTTCAAAACCATTTAATGAACTTCAATTCACGTTACAATACATTAGTTTCTATTGTCTCTCCCTCCCTTTTAATTTTATTTAACTTTCTCAGATTGCTTTAAACCCTTTGACTAAGTAATAGAGGATGTGCCAGTTGATGGAAGAGACATAAATGCCTACAATTCAACCTGTTCATGAAGAAAATTCGATTTCGACTCTTTGGTCCGGCTGCGAATGTTGGTGATTCTTATAGCCGAGTGAGCTGTCTATGTCGGACACTTGTTTCTAATGTAAGATGCTGGGATGTAGATGGCAATAACGTCGTTTCGTACTTTGAAGTTCTATCCGTGAGGCTTTCCATGGGTTGCAAGGTTCAAAACTAATCCACGTGTTTTTAAACATAAATGTATATCACATTTCATATTGATTTAGGTGAGTTTTAACTAGTTTTAGTAGCTGTAAAATAAAATATTGGCACAAATGTGTTCTGTAAATGTAGACGTAGCAACTATTGTGTCGACTCTGGTGGGTAAGTGTGTTTAAGCAATCCGACACTAAGCATTAAGTAATACCTGGAGGTGTAGAAATCCTGGTGCATAATAGTGCATCTGCACCTTACTTCTATAGCCCTGATTCCCAGGATAGCATAATCTTGAAACCAGGATCGTTAAGAGAGGATTCCACTTGACATAACCCTACTTTTTCTGTTCGGGGGTTAACAGAACGTCCTTATACGTTAGTGTGGGAGCCATTGAATTGGGTAAGTTGTCATGGAAAAAATGGAATAGACTTTCGTTTCAAACCAGCATATAGACATTGCCAATGTAAGTTTGTGTGTTTAACTGAAATGAGCAATATGTTGGAGTGGATGTGGAATTTAATGTAATTTGTTGTAATTAAATTGCAATAAAAGTTTAACACTTTGAATAGTGCTTGCATATGGTGACAATGTGGTGATATTTCTGTGTATGTTATATTATTTACAGTTGAAGAAGAAAACATCTTTCATTATGAGTACTTCTTTGGCAGAACAGCTGAAGAAGCTAGCAGTACCACAGACTTCTCTTCTGATTCAGGGCAAAACAAGACCTTCGCTGTTATTTGATCCTAGAGAGGCAGCTAAGTTTGATAGGGAAACCATTTATGAAATAGGTATTAATGTGCTGTTTAAAAATCTTAGCATCATTATGTGGAAATTGGGCTTTGTTCTTAATTATAACATTCTAAGCAGTTGGGGCAAACAGCAGCCAAATAGAGGGGGAAATGGAACAAATAAATGACGGTACATAGCTGCCATTCTGAGCTGAGTCTGATAGGCAGTGAATTCCTAACCTGTTTACCTCTTTGATCCTTCATTAAAAAAGTGAGCAACATGAAGCTGACATAGAACACGTGATGCTTACGATTTTCATGAGATCTTTTACTGTTGTCAGTCTGCTATTTTAGGCATTTGTGTGGCTTTAAGATATACCAAAGAATTCATAGGACTTGCAAAACACTTTTAGTCTTTTACAGGGAATTACAGCGCAGCAATTTAGTAAGAAGTTATTTTTTAATATAAAACAGCATTCTGTTTCTTTTGATAACTAGAAATAATCGCTTATCTTATTTGATACCAGCATGTATGTAGGACACTTCACAAGTTAAGCCATTTTGTATGTGGTCATATTCTTCTGCAACTTTACTTTGCAGAGAGCGGATACTAATGCGATTTCTTGGCTATATATCTCAATAAGGCAGTGATACAAGTCAAGAATGAATGAGCAGAGACTGTATCATGAATCAAAATTTTCTTTTGTTTTGGCCTCATCTGTCCAAGTAGCAAGATTTAAGATCTGACATTTTCAAGTTGTTTGCTAGATTCATACAAACGTTATTTCCCTGTGAGACACTAAACACTGTTCCAGTTCGCTGTTTGCTGCTGAATAGTAACTAATGATTGTGTATTTATATGAAATAAGGTGTAACCTGCTTGAAAGCTTCAGAAACTTTTGATACAGAAGCAGATACCAGCACATCCATGTTGAAACATGTGATTCCTTCGTTTATGTGTATGATTCTCAAAATTTACCTATGGATTTTCTTTGCAGGTGTTAGTGGTCTTGACGAGCTGGTAAAATTGAATCCGAGGTTTGAGGAGTTTTATAGAAATTTATTTGATCTGTCATCTCGGTCCTTTGAGAGAGCAGTGGAAGACAAGAAGGCTAACAAAATTCTGAATAAACTCATTCGTAGATTTTTACTCTTACTGTCACCATATTTTCTTCTTAAAGCATCACATAAAGCATTGGAATGGCTGGTGAACAGGTAATTCTTTCTGTCACTTATTGCTCCTTTGTGTAACTTTGCCAGACGTGTGGCGTGTTAATGCCGTTTATGGGTATTTGGTTTGTGGATTGTATTTCAGCTCATTTTATTTGTGAATGTCTTAAATTATGAATAACCTTGATATTGTATATGTAATTACATGAGAAATTTTACTAGTAATTAACCTTAAAATTGTGTTTTGAAGTAGAACATTTGTAATGGTAGAGAGTGAATATTCGTATTCACTAATTTGGAAGTTTGCAAACATATTTAACAAACTTCATACACTTTACCTGATTTTCTTTGCAGGTGTTAGTGGTCTTGACGAGCTGGTAAAATTGAATCCGAGGTTTGAGGAGTTTTATAGAAATTTATTTGATCTGTCATCTCGGTCCTTTGAGAGAGCAGTGGAAGACAAGAAGGCTAACAAAATTCTGAATAAACTCATTCGTAGATTTTTACTCTTACTGTCACCATATTTTCTTCTTAAAGCATCACATAAAGCATTGGAATGGCTGGTGAACAGGTAATTCTTTCTGTCACTTATTGCTCCTTTGTGTAACTTTGCCAGACGTGTGGCGTGTTAATGCCGTTTATGGGTATTTGGTTTGTGGATTGTATTTCAGCTCATTTTATTTGTGAATGTCTTAAATTATGAATAACCTTGATATTGTATATGTAATTACATGAGAAATTTTACTAGTAATTAACCTTAAAATTGTGTGTGTAACTCTGCCAGACGTGTGGTGTGTTAATGCCGTTTCTTTATGGGTATTTGGTTTGTGGATTGTATTTCAGCTCATTTTATTTGTGAATGTCTTAAATTATGAATAACCTTGATATTGTATATGTAATTACATGAGAAATTTTACTAGTAATTAACCTTAAAATTGTGTTTTGAAGTAGAACATTTGTAATGGTAGAGAGTGAATATTCGTATTCACTAATTTGGAAGTTTGCAAACATATTTAACAAACTTCATACACTTTACCTTGGGTTTCTGCAAGGAAAGGTTTTCTCTAACATTTTTATTACTGCAACACCACGGCTTCAGACCTTCCCGAAGCTTGTGTAAAAAACTCGGTATACCATTTTCTCAGACCACTCCTCCAGAATTTTATAACACACCGATGCCATTTTCTGTGGGATCCTTAGATTGTGAATGCTTTTACACGTTTTTAAATATAAAGTAATTTGTGTTGAAATCATGAAATAAGAACAATGCAAGTAGTCAGTGTGAAATGTTGATTTTTCTGTGTTTCTTTTAAAAACCTAAAAACAAATTTGCAAACGTGAGCTATGACTGAAATTTGGTACTCATGTATTAGACTGGTTTTTATTGTCTTATGAAAAAAAATTATGTACTTTGTTTTAGGTTTCACATTGAATCATTCAACGTTGATGACTTAATGAGCCTGATACTCCCCTATCATGGTACACGCATATTTGTGCGTGTACTACAGATGATTGATGTATCAGATGCCAGCAACAGATGGCACTGGCTGCACCCTTTGCAAGGTCCTGGTGTTCCGTTGTCAAAAACTGCACTACTCAATCGATGTGCAACTGATGCATCTTTCCTTCACTTTGTTTGCAAGATGACTTCAGATACCATCAAGGAATACAGTTCGTATAATTTAAATTTATCGTTTAGTATTTAAGTCATTAATTGTGAGTGTGCCATAACTTCAGCCATTTCAGTATTAAATCTTTTTGTGAACTGTGATACTGCAGAGAGAGAGTTTTTTTAAGGACTTCAGAATTCTTATGTTGGACTGTACTTTCTAATTTGATTATATTGCAGGATATGACGACATTAGTGGTGAGTTTTGTACAGATGAACATACATCCAGACTCCACACAGTGTACGGAGTGACAGGTTTTTTTTTCTTCGTTGTTTGCAGAGAATCGGAGTGAAGCACTTTCCACTCTCTTGGCTTTCCACTGTACCACGATAGTCGGAGGACTTGAACATGTGAACCGAGTGAACGAACTTCAGATGACACACATACTGAAGTCCCTGCTTGAAGGCTTGACGTCACCCATACTGGATTATGTAGCGGGTTCTTACACAATTGTCGCGCAGCTAACACGCCGCACCCAGCTGTCACGCCACATATTCTGTGGGATTGTTCACAAGATTGCTGAGGTATGTATTCTCAACATTAATTCTGCAGACAATATTATATGAGTGGAAGCTATTCAGGAAAAGTTGTCTTGTTCGTGGGTACGAACTTACCGTATTTCACGCATTAAACGTAATTTTGATGAGAACCGTTCTGCGTGTTGTGCAGTGCAGCCAACCTAAGCTTCGGTCACAGTGTGTGCTCCTGTTGGTGCTGCTGTACCAGACTCGGTGCTCCGAGCAGTTGCCGTCCGTGTCGCCGCGCACCGTGGAACGCCTGGCACACCACCGTTGGTTCCCAGTCATTCTAGGAGAGTTACGGGATGCTGGCATACATATTACGCCGTTTGTCGTGCCTCTCCTTCGCGGCGCTCTGTCAGCTGTTCAGTCCAAAGCAGATGACAGGACAGATCTGTGCAACTTTGCTGAGCAGCTGGTCGAGAAGGTCTCGGACGAGAACATGGCTGAGCTTCTGATTCAGTAAGTTTTGAAATTTGAATATCAAAATTGCTCTTGTTGGTATGTATTACATTTAAGTCACATTTCATTTTACAGGAACTGAATGTTTCTGTTGTTTTCTTGGGGTCCACCCAGACGGTAATGGCAGAAACTGTAACTAAAGATAATTTGTTCACAGTAGAAACTTATTCTTTGGTCTCCCTGAGGCTGTTTGAGGGCAGGGCACTTATGAAAATATCTGAACCTAAAGGAGCGGACATAAGGAACTTTGCAGTTAATGTCTAAATTTTTTGTGTTTTCATTTCATAATAAATGACCATTAAATGGATTGTTGAAGTATAACATAGTTTTTGTAATAATTATGTAATATTATATTATTGTAATAACTGGATTTTAAATTTAGATGTTGATTGCTGTTATTTCATAGAACCACCATAGAAACTTTTGATGTGGACGGCCTTACTGCATCCGGGATAGGAAACTCGGAAGATGATAAAAATGTTGAGATTGGAATTGATGATGCAGAAGAGGTGATTTCTTGGTATGCTGGTTTCCTGAAGTCTCTGGAGCGCCAGCATGCGAAGTCATATGATGCTGTGATTCGCAAGGCTCTGAGTAACAACAGCGATTCATCAAAACAGGCAAAGGCAGCGAGAACTCTGCTGGGCGTGACGAGGGGAGGCGCCGTTCCTCTTGGTGGCACAGATTTGTTTGAAAGAATTCATCACCCTAGCGCTTCAGTAAGAGCAGAAGCTGTTCAGTATTTAGTTACAAACCACAGTTCTCTGCAGGAACGCTACAGGGATCTGACCTGTACTGCGTTGACAGCCAGACTGAGGGATGATAGCGCAAAGGTAAGAGATGCGCCACAGTGAAGTCTGTCCAGTCAATTAATTTAGAATTTTCATATTCTTTGTGACTAAACTGTCAATTGACATTTTCATGGAACTTTGTACTCACATCATGATCACATATTTTGTTACCTGTTGTTGTTAGACGTTTGAATTAGGTGAGAAAGAATGAGTGTGAGACGAAGAGCGATTTGAACATGGAGTGGGGCTCAGAATTGCTTTGTACGATACAAACATTTTTCATGATGGCAGGTTGTGAGAACGTCGCTTGCTTTTTCTACGGACACACTGGTCGATTTGCTGGGAGCCGAAGCGGCGCTAGACGAGCTGATATCATTGACCGTGCAGTATTTTGACAAGTCTGGCAAGGACTGTTCGGATGTCATCCTCCTGCTGGTGAAGCACTTGTGCTCCGATTTGCTTCAAGCTGACTCGGCACTCGCCGAGACCCGCATCCTGCTAACGTTGCTTCCACTTCTTATGCCTGTGAAGGAGAGGGAAGTAGACACCATGATAACACTCATAAAACAAAATTCCTTCAACAACAAATGCAATTTTTTGTCCGCGTTGATAAAGGGTGAGCTGCTTTGTCAATTAAAATTGAATTCTGAGTGAACTGTCTGTACCCGTTGGTCGTATGCCCACCATTGTTCATTTCTTATTACAAGTACAGGGAATACATTTGTATGCATAACAAGTTTTTTGTGTTTTAAGAAGTTAAAAACTCAGGCTACCAACATACTCCATACACAGTTGTAATAAGCTGTCAGCATGTAACATCAGAACCTGGAAAAGTGATGATAAATAAACATAGAATCATTAATATTTTGGTTATAATAACGGATTGAAACTGACAATTGTGTTGTTTAATGATGTACTTTCATTAATTGTCAGAATAATTCTGGTATAATTTATATCAAGAACAAATGATTGCTTCCAGCTACAAGGTTGTGGAGCGTAGTGGTTACTTGCGCGGGGAAATGTACAGTGAAGTCGCTTTATATCCCTGAACTTTTTAATTAAAATATGTATATTAAAAATATGTTAGACTGCATTTAATTAAAAGGTAAGCAAAAGCCACACTGTTCAACTATTCACTGTGATTGTTTTGTAATACCTGAGAATTAATGTGGCAAAATTTAAGTATTATGGTTACTGATCATTACCATGTCTCGAGTGGTAATGACAAGTGATGATGCTTATGTTTGTATAATTTTATTAGCATTTTAAAAATCTGAGTACCTTCAGTTATTTTTTGTTTGTTTGTTTCTTTGTTTGTTACAGAATTAAGTACTGCAGGCTCCGCAGGCATGATTACAAATGTCTGCTCTGCATTTCTCACCTGCCTGTCTGAAAACAGGGAGCTTCTTCCAGATGTTGAACTTCTGTTAGAAGCTGCTGAGAAGTTTTATCCAGCCAACAGGAAACCTGTTCATATATTTTTGCTGCTCCTGTTGCTAGTTCCGTCTGCTTGTAAGAAACCCACGATAGCCGTCAGCCAGCAGATACTGGATGTGGCTGTGTCATATGTTAACAAATATCAGGTGCGGACGTATCACTGTTCTCGCTGTTGTCTGCTTTCCTTCAGTATCTGTAGTCATTAATATTGCTCTAGAAATAATTTCTGTCTTTTATCAGAACTGTCGAAGGAAGTAGCAGTATGACTGTGGTAAGTTACCATTGGGCATGCCCGTAGTCTTTCCTTTAAAATTTGATGTTTTGGAGACTATCTTCACGTCTGTCTGGTGGTGAAGAGTAGCTTCGTTAATGGGATGTTACATAGTATGCGTATCCTCGTTGCTATACTTTAGGATGGAGCCGGAGCCAGAGCCAGTCTCCAAGCTGACGAGTTTCAAATTCTGAATGTATAATTCCAAAAGAGAATACCCTAACAACATCATAGTTGATTTAAAGTAATAATGGTGTTGGACCTGAATAATTTGTGTTTTATTTCTGTATGTGGTGCAGTATAAAATTATTTTGTGCACCCCTGTGTGTAACTGTCGGAATAGAAGATAAATTACTGGAACTGCGTGCTTTTATTATAAGTTCGAGTATCTTGTGCTCCTGCTGGTTTTTGCTACAGCCTCAGAAGCCGGAATCGCCTTCCTCTCGTGTTGCAGTATCTGATACAGAATGTCTACATTTTAGGTGGCAAGGGTGAAAGGTAATGTGGCACTAATGGATGGCAGTGTGATGGCTAATTGCATAACAGCCGCACGTGCCGGTCGTTTTCCACTGCTGGCCTTCTTGTACTCTGTGCTGCAACTGGTCCGACACTCGCCATTTGCCAGTTTAATCAAGTCTGAACATGGGGGTTGGTGGGACCTGGATCATTGCATCGAGACAAGGAAAGACGGCGACCTGGCACTCAGTTTTGCTGTCAGAGTGGTGGAGATTTTAATCACTGGGTGTGGAGTTGGTCACAAACATATCCGCATGCAGTACGCCATGTGCCTCAAGGAGTTCTTCCAGGTAGCTATATTTTTGTATTCCTAACTTGCTTGACTTTTTTGGACGATTTTGAAGAGGGTAATATTCTATGTGATTTGACGCAGGATGCCATGTTGATCGTCCAGCATGAATTTTGCAGAATTCTGGTTACCTATGTAAAATGTTCTTTTCTCTAATTGCAGGAAACTTGTTCATTATTGTTTGTCATTTAATGAGCCAGTAATTGTCTGCAAGATTTTAATATCTACTTGCAGTTTTGTGAACTTGACACTTAGTAGTGGTATTGCTAGCGTAGAACTATCCATAATTGCCAGTTTTACCGCAGAAACAATATAGAATACAACACTTTTGTTGGTAAACCTCTTGGAAAATAGCTACTTCAGATATGATGAAGGATGTGAGAGGATAACATTAGGATTTACTTTAGAAAATTTAATGTTACTCATTTAGTGGTCAGTTTCAGTGATATGAAGTCAACAATCTGTTGAATTTCCTCCATTTAAGATGTTCATTTTTGTTGTTTCTTAAAGAAATGTTATATGAGGATTTTACCGTATTGAATTTTGAACCAGGTTGTTTTTTCTGTTTAGGTGTATTTCCCAGCCATGGCTTCACAGGTGAAGTTTCTGTGCAATATTGTTGCGTATCATGGAGGTGAACATGTGGCAGTTGACTGGGCTGAACTGAGGTTGCGCTGCCTGCGTCTTGTGGCCGCTCTCTTAAAACAGTCTGATGATTCCATCAGCTGGGCTCTGCACCTTGAGGAACCAATTGTTCCAGCTTTAATGGTTGCAGCAGCATCCCCTGTCACGCCTATACGTCACGTCGCTCTGGACTGCTTGTCCGTATTGTCATCCTCTATGGGTGCTGGTCTGGATTCTCATACCTACTTACCATTGCTGGAGGGAGTAAAGGACAGGCGCGAAGAGATTATGCTAGATGCGGAGTACGTATGTATTTGTAATGAGAGAGTGTGCTATAGTGTCCTGAGTCTTACACTCTGGGCATCGCCTGTGCTCTTGACACTCGGCAAAATTATGTGCCTCGTCTGATTGTGTGCTGCTTGAGGTATCCAAACACATTAAAATATAAATCTGTGACTTATTTACGCAAGATCTGGTTCTTCCTTGCTGCTCATTTTCGGATTTCGCATAACACATAATAAAAACCTACATTCCACAAACCACTTAAAGAAATTGTTTCATAGGTAAGAATCCACACTTCAAAAATACCTTCTGGCAGCAGGGGGCATGCTTACAGACACTGGCTGATTTAATTCTACATTTTATTGCATTGTATTGAGAATTCTAAGGACAGGTAACCATTAACGGTTAGCCATTTTTGGTCTGTTTTTATGAACAAAATGTATATATGTGACAGTTATGCTGAAGCACATGACTAAAAAGTTGCAAATGTTTTCTTTCATTTGCAGTCAGCTCTCACTGGTGATGTACACACTGCTATCCCCAGATCCTGCAGTCCAGAGCCTTTTGAAACCATCGCAACAACCGCAGCTAGCTGCTGCATTGAATGCTCTGCTGACCGGTATTACCTCGACCGAGACACCGTTGTATGTCGCTGTGGGACTTCTGGATTTGCTGGTTGCTGTCAACTCACAGGTTTCCACAGATTTACTCTTCAGAGAAGGCACTCGTTACACAAAATTATTAGCAGTTTATAGAAAAGTGTCGCCTTGTTCCAATCTCATTTTTGTGGCATAGATGGTTTTTTAAACACACAAATTAATTACTAAGTCACAGCTTAAAAGTCCATATTCTTTCTTAATTTCTCTCTTATTTAGTTGCATTACGTGATTTATCTTTTGCTAGGAAATTTTCTGTCGACTTCTTCCTCTTGGACGTCGCGTTCTGTCCGGAGGCCAAGAGTCAGACGGGCGGTTGGATTCTGATTCATCGGCCGTCTTCCGTAACATTGTTCAAAGGCTGACGTGTGGCACGGCTGCCTGTTTGGAACGTTCAGACTGTTGGGAGTTTGTGCAAACTGCTATCAGGGATTGGAAGACAGTGTTGCAGGATGCAGGTGGGAAGACTTGCCCTGCTATTCTGATGATGCAGCAGGTAAGATTAAAAGAACTTGCTTTCTGATACTGTTGTCTTAAGATCTTATATTTTCTCTTTCTTATGGACATTTTGATTTCTGCAGCTTGTATTTTTATGGTTCTGTATCAGCCTTGTCATGCCATTTTATTAAAGAATAGGGTATAGTTTTTTATTAAAAACATAAAAAATGCTTAGAGAGATCTAACAATTTCTGGAAAGTGACTGCTCATGTGTGTGAATGTACACATTAAAGAACTTAGATCTTTTGCTAGAGGCAGCTGGTTCCTCCAAAACCTTTTGCTTTTCTCTTTCCAGCTCTTCAAATTGTGCTGTATGGTTTTGTTATATTTCTCTCCTACCTTCATTATTTTGGCATCCCATCATAGATTGTAAGGCCATTCTACTTTTTATGCTCAGATCTCGCGCGAACTGTTTGAGGCATTGGACGAGTCGCTTCAGCAGCAGTTACTGTCCCAGTTAGTGTTTGCTGCAAGTGATTCTGAGCTACCAGAAGTGGCATCGGCGGCAGGACGAGTTGCGAAGAAGATTGTCCTCGATTCCAAATTAGTTGCAGAACAACTGCAGAAAATGAACAGTGCTGAAGTTATACAGCGACCAAATTCTACACCAGGCGGAATGGTTTTTCGTTCCAGAAGGTGAGTTTTCGTCATCTGTAGCATGTTGAGTTTTACGTGTATAGAAATGGTTTGTCTTTCCTTTGGCGTTGCCATGATGCTTTATCAAACATACGTATTCAAACAGAACAACAAGAAGATGTGCATTGGATAGATTAAATCATAATAATAGCTAACTTGAAAGTAATTGCACGTTGAAAGCCGAAATGTGCTTGTAATCTGTGACTAACTTGTCGGAGTAGCCAACAGTTGATAGAAAAAGGTTGACAGTCGCTAAAATGCTGTTTAAAACCTGGCATATTTGAATGACGTGCACGACTTTATGATTGTATATCTGTTACTTGTTTTCAGATGTTTTTACTAACTGAAGAACTCTCAGAATAAACCAAAGCATGCCATTTTTGAATTATCATTAGTACACATGCACTTAATTTAAGGAAAATGTCCGTATATGATGTTATTATAAGAGAAATTTTGTTTTTGTATATGTTTGTGCTACTGAGTTCAAGGTAATGCACAATAATTCAGTTTTCAGTCTTTAATGTAATGAGGAGTTCAGTTTGTTTTGCATCAGGCAGCTTATCTCAGTGCTTTGGTTTACAACACAGGAATGTAAACCAAGCACCGTCACCTGAACTGCTTGAAACGGAAGAGTGGCGTCACGGCGTCACTTTGCTTGAGTGGGTGCAGTCCAAGAAAAAGTTGCAGTCAACTCGTCTGTTGCTGGCACCACTGTTTTCTATACTCAACAAGTGAGTGTAAACTGTGACCAATAATGTGTGAAGTTGATGTTAGCAGCTGCAGTAAACCCTTTTTCAGTGCTGGGGTCAGGTTACGTTCTTCGAGGATGATGCGTCAAGTAAACATGCATTTGACATACTCTAATTTTGTGGCTTAAATCAGGGTTGCGTAGTCTCATTAGTATGCAGATATGTAGCCCTTTTACACACACGAATGGCATAACCTCTCTCTGTATGAGATAGGAACGTAATAAAACCATTAACATTGTGACATTAATGTAATTTAAATAAAAATGTATTGAATTTGATTTTTTGAGTAATAGAACTCTGCGTGGTTCACAGAATAACAGATAGAATTACAGTTCTTGTATTTTAATCCTTACAGATAGTAGATGATGACTACAATATTTTAAATGTTAAGAATGAAAAGCAACATTTTTGTCGATAGAGTGGGAAGAAAAAGTTCTAACTAAACTGACGTTTTCATCCGCACACTTGTATGTTGAGACGGACATCAGATACAGCCAGTGTATTTGTATCCAGGTGTTTGCAGTTTGATGATCAGCCCCCAGTGGAATACTCCAAACAGCTGGTACTCTCCTGTCTGCTCCACTGCTGTAAGAAACTCTCGCCAGATATCACCCCTGTCGACACATTGAACCAAGTTGTCAATGTGGAGGCTGTGGTACAGTGCATCCGTGCCTCTCAGAACCCACAGACTCATCATCATGCATTACTCCTGTTGGCTCACATCGCTGGCATGTTGCCTGTAAGTTTGTAGTTTTGTAGTTATCTCGTAACTAACGTAATGTACAGTCACGTGCACGCAGTAAGTAGGCACATTGTGGATTAATTAAGTACATATACCACACCAGTTCCTGATATTCACAAAGCATGAATCTGGTGCAGTAATTGAATGCATTTGTGTATAATGAAACTTGTATTATTTCTGTTTTTCTCAACAGGAGCAAGTGTTGCACAATATTATGGCCATTTTCACATTTATGGGATCGTCTATTCTACGTCAAGATGATGCATACAGTTTTCAGGTTATATCCAAGATTGTGGACACCATAATTCCCATACTTGTTAAGGTGCGTATTGTGGCGTCACTCTGAGAAAGGTGGGGCTCCGCGTGGGTCATAATTTTACGAGTTTACCTTCCAAGCCAGAGCCTAATATTATCCTCGTTATATTATTCGCACGAGTGAAACCCTGAGATTTATCCTAGCCATCTTTCCTACTCCATGGGGCAAATTAGATTTTATTATCTTGCGTGTCTGGGCAGAAGCCAGACTGTGGTGTGGATGGTTCATGTGATCATTTTGTTCTCGTAGTGATGCTTTTGTGTGGTACAATATAGTTCAAAATGGTGTTAGTTGTGCCCCTAGACTTGTGTATCAGTCTTGTTACCTTAAGCAGCGTTGTCAAGGAGAAGAAGTGTTATTCTAATGATATTCATCTTCCTGTTCTTCGGAACACAACGTATGAATTTCCCGCTCACGTGCATTATAGGATGACATGTTAAATCCAGACACGGGCATTTGGGATCACACCATAGGCTTGCATTTGAGTTGCTGAGCAAGTGTTCAGTGCACTTGGTGATACTTGTCTTTTGTTCTTGGCTTGTTTTCAGGCAAGTGAAGGCGTGGTGGAGAACAGTGCAGATGTGGACAGCGCTGTGTGCTCAGTTCTGCGTGTGTTTGCGGACACCGTGCTGGATATCCCGGAGCACAGGCGACTCCTTCTGTTTTGTAAGATTCTCACTACCCTCGGTCCAGAGCGTTCTCTGTGGTTGTTCCTGTGCTTGGTGTTGGAGGAACACGTGACTCGCGGCCAACAAGAGTCGACGCCCGCAGGCAGAAAGGATCGGGCAGAGCTGCCTCAGAGACTGGAATTTGCTCTCAATCTCGCCAGAAGTTTCACGCCGTTCACTGTCATTGTCACATGTATAAAAATGGTGAAATATATTCGGTCTCTACCTGTAGAAAAAGGTAAAATTATTTAAAGTTATGCTCTTTTGTAATTGAATGAAGGTTTTCTCTGGAGTCTGTCCTCTCATAATCCAAATTTGATATCTCAGTTCAGTCTTTTCCTCTGCTGACTTAACACTCTGTTTTGCAGACGAATCCAACAAGCTCGGCAGTCTGCAGAAATCAACGTCATCAACATTGGCCCTCAAGTTAGTGCCAGGTCTGTTCAGCGTGGAGATTCACACTGCCAAACAGTTGCGCCACTTCAGGTTTACCATCGGCACATATTTATCATCACTCCTGTCGTCATCTCCATTTCTGAACCAGGTTGCAGCGTTGAGTGACGAGGTCACTCGCGAGCTGGAACCCGTGTACAAGGACTTAATTGAAAACTTGCTACTGTACATACAGTCTGTGCATCAGATACACGAGTTGCAGCCTGTCAAATACTGGGGTGTCATGCTTGGGCTAGCCTATGATATTTTGGACAAGGTATTCATATTTTTGTTTGATTCTCTGAAGGTTTGTGACAGCGGTTTATTCATTATATGAATATTATATTAGATGCTGTCAATTGTCTGAGGTGTGTTTCATATACACAATGTTTCTGCAGTTTGCTGCACTCCCATCTTGAGGTAACTGGTTCTTGTTATACTGACACGTTTATAATTGTTGTGATGTGGCGCAGTGCAGCATTGTGTGTTACATACACAGTTTTGTTTCCACTCGTTTGTCCAGGTAAATGTTTTGCTTCCGAGCTCAATGTTTCTGTCAGTCGTCAGAGGCCTGCTCGATCATAAGTTGCCAACAGTTCGTCGCAAGGCCATGGAGCTCCTAAATACGCGATTACAACACCAAGGTTCTCTCTTCTCGTCTGGTAACCGCGAGGGACTTTTCTCACTACTGACACCATTAATGGCTCTGATGGGCGGCACTGGGGATGTCGCTGTCAGACCTGATCTGGATACTAATCAGCAGGTTGCCATGATATCCGTCAAGCTCCTGGCTCGATATCTTGCTCCCGAAAATCCATCACATTTCAAGGAGGTAAACTGTTATTTATTAACTTATTCAGATGACAGCTGTTGCTGTGCTTCGTGTCTCTGCAAAATGTCCGTTACTTCACTACTTTAAATTACTGCATTGGCATTATTTTGAGACGTTATGTATCTTTCCTTCTGCCAGTAAGTTGACGTTCGAAGATAGTGAAAAACTGGAGGAAAGTTCTTTCCTTTTGAAAGAACATGGTTCAGTAAACCCACACGTACACTCATCCTTTTTTTTCTCGCTAAAGATTCTGGTACGAGTGACAGGACTGATCCAGTCGGAGGCAGTCCAGAAGAACCTTCTTGCATCAGCTGTGTTGTGCATAGCAGAACTTGTCTCTGCTCTGAGGGCCCATGCTATCGGCAGTCTTAACCAGTTTATGCCGGCTCTCATGAACGTCTTACATGACCAGCAGGAGTTGGAAAGGCGAGTCGAATGCTTTTCATTTGTTCAGATCGTTATACATTTGCCATTAGAACTGATACTGCATCGCTGTTTGTGGGTGTTCTCTAGAGCAGCAGGGAGATAATTTCTGTGCAAGTTGAAGGTGTCATTGGATTTGTGTGGGCAAGTGTGAATGTCTGTATACTGTGACATTTTTACCAAATTAATGGCATTTGATTAATCTCAGCCAAAGACCACTGTGGGCGAATGGTATAAAAATGTTTGTTTGCATCATAGGTTTCATTAAGTGTACAGGCAATCCGTAAAGTTGTGTTTGTACTTCGTGTGTCTACAGAATAAAGAAGCTTTGTAGAAAATTCGTGTCAAGTATCAGTACTTGAAAAGGCGAAAGGAAGAAATCCAGAAACATAGATATAGAATGAAAGGTAATGAAATGGACCTTAAAAGAATATGATGTGAGGCTGTCGACTGAATTCTTCTAGGTCAGGGTAGGGAACAGTAGTGAACTCTTGTGAACATAGTAATGGACCTTCGCGTTCTATAAAATCCAACAAATTTCTTGATCAGCTGAGCAAATATCAGCTTTATGCAGTGAGTGCTGGCACTTGACGAACTGACTGTAAAATGTAAGTACTGTGCTGTAGCGATGTTTCAGTCTGATATCTTTGGCTGTTTTATTTGCAGTCCGAACTTGGTTCTGCTGAGTGTCATCACAGCCACCCTGAAGATTGTGGAAAGCTTGTCACAGTTCCTTAGTCCTTACCTGGACAAGTTGTTGCTTGAGGTTTCCTCTCAATCGGCCAAGTGGCAGGACAACGTAGACGACTCCAAAGTCACCCCAGTGTTACATAAGCTGAAAGCAATCAGGTAATGAGATCATTGAGGTGGTGATGTCCCGTGTATTTATTAATTTATGTGAATATTTCTGCTGCTAAGAGCTTCCTGTTTGATGTATCGCTTTCTGCACCTTGTTGCCGTCACTTTTGAGAGGTTCTTTCACTCTGCAGGTGAGAGGCTGGTTTGTTAAAGTTTAAACCGTAGAGGTAAATTTTAATTTCTTGCTATTGTTGTATGTTGCAGACAGAAGATATCCGGTACAGTTCCCGTCCGAGTGCTGACCCCGGCTGTCGGCCGCTGTTACTCCTGCCTTCTTGCACAGGGGCAGTATGCAGCCCTGGGCCCCCTGCTGTCTATTTTAGCAGATAGTTTTTCCACACTGAGCAGTTCAGAATTCACACAATTGATGATGGAACTCACAGCCTTCTTTATGTCAGCTCTGCAGTTCCGAGCAGATTGTTCCACCGGGGACGCTGATACACGTGTGTCACATGATGATATTGCACAAGCTGAGGGCCATGTAGTAAATGCTCTTGTTGCTCTGATACTCAAACTTTCTGAGTCAACATTCCGCCCGCTTTATTACACTTTGTTTCACTGGGCCACCAGTTCCGATGCACATAAAGATCGTGTCATAACATTTTACAGGTAAGTGATGTTTAATTTTGGGATAAATGTGATTTGTTTCTTGAAGCTCTGCAGATCTGTGTTTTTAATGCCAGGGATTGGTCTTTACTAATTTTCTGCTTATGTGCTTCACTTCTTTCTGTAGCGACTGTCTGATTTCCCTTGATTTAGTTATTTTACACTTTAGTACGAGTTACTTTCTGTTCACTAGTTCTTGTGTACGCTCACATATTTAAATTAATTTTAATATAGGATATATTCCCTCTTAATTATACTCTCCCCTCACCCTCTAATTTGTCCCCCCACTCACTCTCTTTTATTCCCTCATTTACCTGCGACCTGATTACAATGAAATGTTTCCTCTCGACACGTGTGAATCGTAACATCAAAGCGAGAAAATTAATTTAAATTCTCTCAGGCAATCTAATGACCGTGGCACCTACTGTTAGCGTATTGCCTGCTGTCTTCGTCATTGTATTAAACTGTGCTGGTAATTGCTTACAGTGTGATGAAACACGTGCACATGTTATGTGAGTGACACTCAGTCACCTTTCACACTGGTTTGGTCTGTTTTGCCAGGCTGTCCAGCAGTATTGCAGAATGTCTGAAGGGACTATTTGTGCTGTTTGCTGGACGACTGGTGCAGAATGCCTCGTCACTGCTGGATCATGCCAATGTCTGCAAGTCGAGCGAGAGCGAAGATGAAGGGCGAGCATATGACGAAACATCAGCCCAGCTGTTGCTGCAGTACGTGCTGCAGACGCTGTACAGGATATTCCAGCATGACAGTGGCCAGGGGTTTGTTAATAAAGAGCGTTTTGATGTACTGATGCAGCCGCTTGTCGACCAGGTAAAGTATAACGCGTGCTGTTAGATGTAAGGTTGGTTAAGCCATGCAGAGAAATTATCCTTGGATCCAGTGAGTCATGAACTCAGAACATTTGGCATGGGTGATCAGGTTTCAGTCTGTGAATACCAGGTCCCAGAAATTCTCATAGAAGCATTCAGGTGAGTTGTATTTCACTTTAATGCTTTTGGTCTTAAATGCCATCTAGACTGGAAATATTGAAACCACTGAGTTCACTCTGAAAGAATCATGAATCATGGAAACACGGTTTCTGTTAATGTGCCGATTGCAGTAGACGTTACGATTGAACTTTCAGCTGGAGAATACGCTGGGAGGCGTCGAGGCTCTGCAGTCCCGGGTGTCATCATTGCTTACGCCTTGCATATCTCAATTTGCTGTTGCTGTGGCTGACGATGCCTTGTGGAAACAACTCAATTACCAGATTCTGCTCAAGACTCGTCACAACCTAAAACAGGTCTCTCTCTCTCTCTAAACAATTTCATGTGCCTCTCAAATCAGTGAGAATTCGCTGTTTTGTTTAGCGTCTTCACCCTCTGTAAATTTATATAATCAGCAGAATTTAATTCCCTTTATTTTTGGTAGTTAATTTTGAGAAAAACCAAGAGAATCATCTTCTTACTTTCCACGTCAAGGACCTGAAATCGTGTCCACGTATTGCTCTTGTTTTGTACCGATCTCAGCATCTCCTTTTCTTATTTAAGGTTCGCCTTGCTGCCCTGGAGGTACTGTGTGAGATGGCCCGCAAACTTGGCGAAGACTTCCTTCCACTTTTGCCAGAAACTGTCCCATTTCTGGCTGAACTACTTGAGGACGAGGAAGAGGCAGTGGAGTCTGCTTGCCAGAAGGCAGTCCAGGAGTTGGAGGAGATTCTTGGTGAACCTCTCAAGAAGTATTTCTGATCTAATGGTTGAAGCCGTTGGTACATTCCTTTGGTTAAACAACTCAAACTAGTAATGGGGTATGAATACCTCGAGGCAGTCACAGTTTTTAGAACATGAAAATACTGGGTTGGCCCGTACTGCGCTGCCACCCATGAAGTCTGAGGAACCTGGACATGTTGCGCACAAACTGTTGACTGGTGAAAACCAATGAAGATGGCGGACATTAAGTTTGGGATTTGATTTATTGCCGTGCAGGAGGCATTCGTGATGGCGTGTTTGGCGATAAAGGAGTGAAACATCTTCACTGTGAGTACCGTCATAAAGTAAGAAATCAAATGTATCTGATGCTGGGGTTACCACTATTGACTGAGGGAGGTTTGTCCGACATTCCTGAATTGACAACCGACAGGTATTGAATGTGCTGTATGATTTTGACTCTTAATATGTGAATATAAGAACGTGACTAAAACACACTTAATGTTTAGACACTTTCTGCAGCGCCGTTTCATGTCTAGCGCGATGTACGTGCTGGTAAGATGAACTTAGGTCATCTCTGTCTATGCATTGTATTTTCTATTTTACGTCCTTGGATTTATTTTGTTCCAACAGCATTTTCACGCACTGCACTTCTTTACGCGTGCAACTTTAGTTTCTGTTCCTCCTTCCCATTTCATCCTTTGTCTTTTGTCTGCGATTACCCCTTGTTCCTTTACG
>NW_019060031.1:490457-503252 GCF_000696155.1 Zootermopsis nevadensis
AAGTCGCGGTTCGTACTTCTGTTTTTGTTCTCAAGGCCACGGGTTTGATTCCAGACCTGCAGGACAGCTTTAACGTCAGTGGTTCGTGTTTTGCTTCAACCCCCAAAGAAGTTTCTTAAACTTTTGCTGTGTCATATTCTTCGGGGGTGTTTGTCCCTACGTGGATGATGATCTGTCTTCACCTCTTCTTGTGATCGCTTTCACAACACACGGAGCTTAGGCAGTTTACTTTAAAAGGGGCGTTGCCAATATATAAAAAGGAGGGGAAGCTGAATATAAAATTCTTTGGTAAGAGGATGTGAAAATTAATGGAGTTTGCAGAGGAATGACAATTCATTTCAGTGTACCGTTAGCTATTTGAGCCCCAGAAGGTCTGATGGGGAGATCCGAAGCCGGATGGAGGCGAGTTGTTCTCGATGCATTTTCTGACCGAAAATTGACTTGAACCTGTGGAGGTCTACGCATGGATTTAAAGACTTCCCGGTCTAGAGGCACAGATTCTTTCTGCTCGCGATGTCCTGGTTACGACGGAGGAATGCTAACCATTCACCCGCGACCTCCGGTATTGTCTGAAAAGCTTTAAAATGCAGGTTGTTATTAGAGCCATCAATAACATTTTTCGTGAAACCTGTTGGAGCTTACAGGGTGTTCTTGTACAAAGAATTCTTTGGTACGTCACATAAGGCGTTAGGCTTCGTACGTGTGTTCTTCGTAATCTTTGAGACTTAATATTTTCGTCAGTCATTAGGTCTACAATTCATGAAAGTTTTTACTCATTTCTTAGCAAAGCTCCAGATGTAAACTTTTTCAGAGATTACAACCTTAACTTGCTTAGAAACCACGTAACACTTCGAAGTAAGTTTGCTGGTGTTGTTTGTCTTGGAATTTCAAGGTAGACGCCATAACCAGGGAAACAAAATGAGCCAAAATCTTCTATCTGCGTGGTGTTGCATTTCAAACGCCATCCTGTGTGACGCATTGCTTTGTAATTGTGGGAACAAAATATTTAATAATCGCTTGTGTTTGCTGCTCGCTGTATCTCTAACCTTGCGACGTATGTCTGTATCTCTCACATCCCCCGAGGAAGTTTCGTGGAATCTGCATCTGTAATTTCTGTATTGACGTGAGAGGAGCAGAGTTAAAAAGTACCGAACTCTGGGGGCTTATAATAATTAGGGTGGAAAAATGCAAGCAAATTTATCAGCTCCTCTCCACAAGCTGCAGACTGTTCTCGTTTGTTACTGAGCTTTTGAAATTTTGTGGCGTAGACTGAAAGTAATTACGGACTTCGGCTCGAACCTTCATTTTTGCGTCATTTAATCGCCCTTTGAAACTGAACATTTTGGTTTTTAATAACAGATTAACTGGACTTTGAAAAGAATATTACTGAGGCAATATTCGGCACTTTGATCTGACGAGTTTCTGTTGGCATAAGCGAACAATGCGAAACGTGGCACTCAAATTTGTTTTATTAAATGCAACGTGACACGTGGCACTCAAATAATATCTTATGACTGTCACTTCTGTTGATATTTATAAAATAATCGTTTCGAATACTAACTTATTGAGATGAATAAATTAAACAACTCGACTGTGTGCAAGCAGCAACGAGTGATATGTCAATGCTGTTTCTCCCAGTAGTCAGAGCTTGTAGATTTGTAGATCGTAACGTTTCGGAGGAAAATACTGCCTCCATATTCAGTACGTAATCTTAATGCAGCTTTTGCTGGCCTGTGTTGGCAGAAATGAACTCAAAGGTGCGTTTCTATTAATAATCGCTTTAAGGAAAATAATTTAGACCTTACAACAAGACACGAAGACATATAATAAAGAGACGTGGAATAACGGGCAGAAAGTTGTATATAAATATAATAAAGTCAATGTAACGGATGAAACAAATGTCGTACGTCATAATAATAGGCGTAGATAAAATGGAACTAAATAAAGGGAAGGAAAAAGCCCCTCGGCTGAACAACATCAGGAGCTGGGAATAGGAATTTTTTGTGTGATCCAAATTTGACTGCCCTGTTTGCTATTCTTCTTTGTTGCTTTATTTTTGAGTCACAGTTGGGTAGCTATCGAAAAATTTGCGACATCGATAATCGTTGTGGCGCAACTGTTTCGTGCTCTCAAACACCAAAATTAATAATTTATTAGAAGAGTCTCCCATTCCAGCGAGACATTTCGCTTATGTTAATCGCGAAACATTTATTCAGAGCAGTTCTGTTGAAAAAATGAAAAATTACGAATTTGGTGATTGCCCAAACGGTCACAAATAGAGTGCGTCTGCAGTGAAAGTGTACTGAAGAAAAGTGTGCCTCGGGAGAAACACTATCTGTGAAAATAAATGAAGTTTGGAAACTTCATGGAAGGAAACTTACGAGAGTTGACGATTGTCAAGAACGGATTTGAGTTGTTTCTGGCTGCTGGAAAGTGGTTGTAACTTTTTGACTGCGGGAGAAGGAAAGGAAGCCAAGTTATAAGGAGTTCTCAGGTGGGTTTCAGCAGCAAAGTTTGGTTCGATTCTCTGCAGATAAAAATGCCACGTCGGAGGTCTCATGATGTAAAAAAATTGCTGGTAACCTACTTTAAAAACAATTTAACTCTATACGTGCGATAGGAATTACGAGAAAAAGCTATTTAAATATACCTCCGAAGTGATATTGGCACCACTGAAAACGCTTTCAGATGTAAACAGTATGGACATGTATCATCTTTGCCCAGTGATTTGCACTGTGTTGGCAACACTGTGACACGTTCAGAAAATGAGTCCTGCAAACAGTTTTAGCTCCATCCATCAATGTGTCAGTTATTCTCCACTCTGGATGAACTGGTCTCTCTTAACAAGTCCATTCAGCGTTTCAACTCAGAAGACCAACTTCGACATCTTCAGGAGTGTGAGAACCTCACAGCTGACAGTTTGAAGTTAATTACAGGAGCATTGCATTTCCTTTAACGTTCTGTGGGGCTTCTCTGACAGCGGACGTAGGGCAGAAGAGGGCACGCCGACATACAGACAGTCGCCGAGCGAGATTCGAACCCTTTGACTGACGTGCGTCCTAGTACCTTCCGCGAAGCCAGCCAGGGCGCTGAGGAGAAGAGAGGAATTAACACACGTGTTGTCGTGTTTACGTGTTTACAAAGTTTTATTTATGTTAGTCAGTAGTTGAACAGATGTTTCCGTCTTTGCGAGAACCTCTTCGTGAGAATATTTCTTTATTCCCGGAGAGAGAGTGTTCATTCCTGCAGTGAACCAATTTTAAAATACAGCATCAAAATAAACATAAGCTTTCGAATAATTAATACACAGCGTTGCGGCAAAACTTTAAAACGATCCTCAAGCAATGGCACAGCGGTGGAGATACGTCACTTTGACACTGTAAAGTTAATGGTCGCGTAGCAACCAGATCAGAGGCGAAGAGAAACTGACAGCAGTGCACGAATGGGTTCTGTAAAACGAATTTGCACCACGGAGTGGCAGATTGGCGGGTCAGATACGTGCAGGGTAGGAGAACCCGTTGATCTCGTAAATGGGCGTCTGTCTGACAATGTCCACACTAGAAAATTTAATATTTTCAGTTAATTTCGCCAGAAATTGAGATGACATCTCAGAATGGACCGTTGTCCATTTTCTGCAAACACTTGACGAATTCTCATCATTACACATCTTGCTTAGTTGTAACAGTTAACATAATCTCGACAGAGCAAAATTAGCGTCAGAAATTACAAATTAACTACGTTAATTTGTAGCATTTGGCTGTGTTTTTATAACGAATGACTGTTAAAACTGTGAATGAACGCCACTTCTCACTGTCCGATGGTCAACGTAATTGTCTATTTTATTTGTCAGAAAAATAGGTGGGACATGTTGATTTGTTATCCCCAATGCGGTCCTTTCACGCGATGCAAATCGGTGATTTACATTGCGTATAAAATAACCAGGCCACGTGAATCACGTTATACACAGTCACTGAGGTTAACATCAGTCTTACGTCGCTCTATTAAGCGCGCGGAGTAGCGACAGTTTCAATGTCCCAACGGAGATAAACTGATAATTGTCATTAACATGTCTTACGTGGGCTGTACGTAACTTGTGAACTGTATAAGCAGGCTAGCAAAGACCGGAAGCATTTGGATATCAACGTAATCGTGGTATCACACTGCTAACACCTGGGTCTCGTCTCATTTATATGGAAATACCCAGTGATTTAAAGAGGTCATGAGGAGACGACTGGAAGTCTGTTCAGCTGAGACCGGAATGTAGAGGAACTGTGTCGAGCAGAATCAGTGGCCACGGAAAGCAAAGACACGACGGGGATGAGGAATGTCAGATCGATTTGGCGCCTTCAGGTGTCTGGGTAATTGATCCGACTTCCAAGAAGAAATCTGTAAATCGAAAGGGGGAGAGTCTAATTAAAATGAGTGAAATTATACGAAGACAATAAAGTAGGAATCGGTTTATGTTTCTCTGTGATTCCGAGACCACAGCTGACATGCAAATATTGTGCGCCGTGAAGGTTACTTTTATTGAAATTCATAAATGATCTAACAAAACTGTAAGATTGAAAGTATTAGGTTGAAATAATATTTATTTGATTAAAATGGCGTGTTTGTTTTTCATTTTCCCACAGTTTCTCCACGATTCAAAATTTCCGGATATTTTACATTTCGTGATCAATGATATTCAGGTTGTGACGTGCACTTTGACTTAATTTTGAAAAATAAAACAGTCTAGGGAAATATCTCGAGGAAGTATTGTTAAGTGAAATATAATGTTGCAGAATAACGAAGATGGCGTTGGATAAACACAGAGACTGGTTTTGTGATGTGGGCCAAAGAATAAGGCAGATGTACTGCATAAGCCTCACTTCACGACACTAACATAACCATCACTTACTTAACTACTCGAATAGTTATTGTTAACTTATCAGTCAGCTAATTAGATAATTTTTCATTTAACTTTATCTCCGTATCTTATCGCATTTGTAGCATTCATACTGATTGCTTCGGGCTTCCACTGACGGACGTTCAAATATTTGATTTCGGATATCGAAATTTTATTATGGCAAGAAAATATTGACAAGCCGCTGTAGACATATGATTAAACCCGTAAATATAATAATGTTGACACATGATGGAACGACGTTGAATCGACAACGCAGTTTGCTCTTGATGCTTCATATGCGTGTAATGTTGTAACAAGCTTGTGTCACGTAGAAACTGCTGATAATTATTAAACATCTATACAGGCGTTGTGACCCTCCGTGACCCTTGTCCTTTCTCGGGAATATCATGCCATCTTTCAAAAGTCTTTCGAAATTTTCGACGACTCACTCACTAGAAGGGTCGTTGGACCGTTGCGAGGTGTAAACAGTGGGTTTGTCTGTATAATGCAGTGTGATTACTTTTCTCATGGTTAATTACTTCAGACTAAAAAATTAATGTGATCATGTAGAATTTTAGAGAAAACTGGATCAGTTTTATTAACGAATGAATTATCAGGATGCCCAGATGATTGAGGCGGTAAGCACCTCTGAAACGTCGGCAGACTTCTTTTAGTGTACACAGTGTTAATAATAATTATGGCAGTTTTAATTATAAATTAAAGGAGAGGGAAGACTTGAGAAAAATATTTGTATAGTGATGCAAATATCAAGTATAATAATATTTGTCCTCGTTTAATGATTTGGCCTACATTATGTCGCGTTGATAATAACAGGGCTGCTACAAGGTGCCTCGGCGGTCTTTTAATGAGGCCATTAGATACAGCTCTGCTCTGCTCTGACAACTTATACACTTCTGTCGTCTGATAGCAGTCGGATAAGAGTTTTTCCGCCTTATTTTCAGCGTAAAGGGAAAAAGCTTTAGTAAACTTATTTCCTATGATTTATTTCGATGTTCTGACACTTTATAACTTGTCTGTTGTTAACTTCACAAGTGTACGCCCACGTGCTCTTTGCTTACAGTTCTCGGAAGTCTTAATAAATCCGTTTTCCGCCACTTCCTGTATTTTTAAGGTCCACGTGAGTTACGGAGCGTAGCTTGAAATAAATAAACGCTACTTTTAAATGAATAAGGATTTGTAATTTATTATCGCAATGAAACTATCAGCAATAATTAATTAGGTGATCATACTTTACGTTTTCAGGACAAATTCACCCAGTGTGAAAACTATACATCAAGACGAATGAACAAGTTAATAACGTGATCTTTATTTGTAGGATTAATCTGTCCATATACACGAAACTTTATTCGATTATCAACTATGCCTTCAGCAGTAGACATTACAGAGTTCTGTTTCCTTATAACATTTCGGATTTCTATACTCAGAAGTCAAGATATGACTTAGTAGGATGTGAGGTTTTCACGGCGGTGAGTCTGAGTGATGGTAGCTGCAAGGACCTCCGAAACGTTGGTAACCACGTACAGGGCCGACATCAACACGATTTGAGAGATGACACTGTTTTGAAGATGCCAGAGCATGAACAGAGCGGAAACCAACAAAGTGCAAATTAGGCGCGGTTAGGTTATGTTAGGTTAGGTTGTTATAATCGCTGTCCTAAATTGTAACCTTTAGGCCTGTGTTTTGCTTCCTGTAGTAGATACAGGGTGTCTCACGAAAAATCGTTGAATTAAGGTATACGAGGCTTTAAAAGTGCACGTCTCGCCCTGTACATTCCATTACGTTCGAGAAATGTTTTCGTAGTTTATCAAATTATTTAAATCAGACGGGCGCAGTAAATGAACTTTCCGCCACAGTTTCATGCGGTTTTCCGAGTCCGTCGGTTCAGATTTCGGCGGTGTCATAAGAAGAGTCTGCATCCGAGCGGTGCGTTTATTCGTTCAGTAAATTGCAATGGAAGTTTCCAATTTTCGCCGCTAGTGACACAATTCAATTCCCTGTCTGTAGGGGATCGTCTATCTTCTGTATCAATCCTCGTCTGCCGTGTTCGTGTTCCTTTGTGTGGTTTGCCCGTTTCACTCGGTCGTGTCATGCACAGAACACGTAAGTCAGAGCCATCTGGATGCTCCTGGCTTGTTGGTTTGCTGATAAAATTGCTGCCTAGATAATTACAAGTATCTTCAGGCGAAGGATGTACGACATTTTGAAATGAAAAGGAAAAGTTTCTGAATTGTGAGTTAGGGAAACTACGTACGCTCCAAACTAAATTTTGCGTCGAGGTACGTTCCATATAACAGAAAAACATTCATCTCTCTCTGCTTTTAAATAAATAAATAAATAAATTACTTTCTTACGTCTTACCCCTTTCCCCTCCTACAGATTTTTATCTAAACGATGTCTAAAATAATAAAATTACTGGTTTTTTATACCACGCATTTGTGATATAATTTTAATTAACTATGACGATGTTAAGCTATTATTACAAAACAAATATTTTAATAATCTCCACACACAATGTTGCCTACGCAGTAACAGAATACTTTGTCTGAAAACTGACGTATTAAATTTGCTGCACTGGAAATTCAAACGCTGAATCACTTACTTTTGTCGTAATGGTATTCTACCTACGGGTCCACCAGGCGTTACAACGCAGTGAGAACTTCATATCCCGAATTATTATTATTATTATTATTATTACTTATTAGGAGATTCAGGATGTGAAAAGGAGGGGGTGTGACACATATTTTTCACTATCTTCCGCTGTGGCGCTGCCTTATAAATACCAAACAGATCCCTTTATCCACGTCAAATCCTTTATGGTCGCTTAGCGACGAAGCCTTTTTTAGCGTAAGCCGTTTCCGGTCTGGCAGATACGACGCATGGGAAGTTGCGACGCTGTGGAATTTTGTATCGTGGGAGATACGTCGCCTCCTCGTGTCACGTCGCGTCTTTTCCTTTCAATATTTTTATATACGCACCCACAACTTGGGCTGTGTGAACACGCCTTGTGATAAGTCAGCTTTTCGTGCTGTGAATGGAACTTTATTTGCATTGTTATTTACAAATATTTTATCTCCAGTGGAGCCAGGAAGTGCCACAGGCCTTGGTAGATAAGTTTTCGTATCTTTTTTTAGGATATACACCCAAAATTGTAGACTGTTTTCTAGGTGGGAATCCTAATTAGGCTGTCGGCGCTGCTAGAAGGGGCAGCTTTCTTTGACGAAGCGTAAATTTCTGAAATGTTAGGAATACAAAGGGAAAACCAGGTTTAATACGTCAGTGGAGCTATGAAGGTGTCTGGTGGAAATTTTCTTAGACAAAGCTGTTTTCAAACATACTTTGTGCCTCTGCTCCATAGAAATTTGTAGACCCAGCTGCTTCTCATCAGTGGCGTAGTTGGCGTCAAAGGGTCCATACAGACACGTGATTCTTGATTAAATTACGGGCCTTTGCGTACAGGTGTACTAAGTAACTGATTCACATGTGCTATTAACACCCTTACAACATTTGATTTTGTTCGTTGTCAGGATTGAATTAAGTTGGCTCAGAATAAGGACCATGGATGGCTTTTGTGAACCTTTTAGGGTCCCTGGAAGGTGGGGAGAATTTTGATAATGTGAGTGCACTGTTATCCTCTCAAGGACTCTGCCCCGCCTGAGGCCTCAGGTTGGACGATTTGTCGTCTTACGCTTCTACGTAGTTGTGAATGATTAAATGCGGAGGTTTAGTCTCAGAACGAAACAGCTCGACATTAAAATAAGTCGTCGTTCAGTTTCTGTTCCAGCAGCGCAACTGAGGCATTTTGAGTGGCGTGCGTTTGTATGTAGGGTTCAGTGTACTTTACAATAATCCGTATTCGTCTGTTTAGAATTCGAGAGCCTTTGTCTTGTGTAATCCCAGTAGGACGTAATATCAGTCTATAATCGAGAGAACAGAACATAATAGCCCGCGCTCCGTAGCAACAGCTCGGAGCTTTGAAACAGAAGCTGTACGCGGAATAAGTAGCATTGTACCAAGTGCTGTATTCAGCTCCACTAATAACTTTCTTTGTTTTAATTTCATTTCGTTCAGATTTATTGGAGAAGGTGCACAGATGTAATTGCTCCAAAGTGAAGTACATTTCAAAAGCTCGGAATGTTACAAGGCGTACATGTTCCAACAACTCCCTTTGTTTTTCGTAACACACGAAAGGCGAAAGTATTTTAAGTCCCTCAATAATTACCTTATGATCCAACTAGTTAATTTTTGCAGAACTCATTTTGAAGGAAATGCTATTTTATTTTGTATAACCATGTGTAACATAATTTTTCAATTAAGATGGCCTTTGGGGGGGGGGGTAATTGTTCGCTTTTGCCGACGTTTCAGAGGTGCTTGCTGTCTCATCATCAGAGAAAATGAGTAAGCCGTGCTCCATAATATTCGTAAGTGAATAGCGAGGCACAGGAAATGAATGAAGATTTTTGTTTTTCTTGTGTGTAACCGGCCTGCAGCTAGAGATCCGTGGCTACTAGCAGTTCCAGTCTTGGAAATTATTTCTACAAGTTATATGAGAATTTAGAGCGGTCTTGGCTTATATTGATGTAGTGTCTAAGGAAATCTCTGACAAACCTTTTTTTTTTCGAGCTGTGGACCGTACGAATTGAAGTCAAAGTTCAGAGCTTGCCCACCCAAACTTTTTAAGACAATCAAATAAATACGAGACCCACATGACATGACGTCACTATTCTCTTTTCTTTTTATTCTAACTTTTAAGAACAGAACAAGTCTCACGTTTGTTTCTGAAAGATAAAGCAGCTAGCTACTTTTAATGACGGACAGTATAATGAAAAACTAGGGAAGATTTGCTGGACCAGGAAAAAGTTATTACTCCTTTCTGATCCCGTGATGAAAGTTAGGAAGTGATAATGACGCGGCGTGTCACTCGGAGTGTCTCATTTAATATTATCACAACTTTGAATCCACCGCAAACTTCGTACGCATTTGAATGAAGTTGTCATTGCAGGCGGCGGCAGCGAGGAAAGGCTGTCTGGGTCTGTCGCTTGTTTGCGGCCCAAGGCAGAGGGAAATGTTAATAAACCATTGGAAAATGTGCACATTAACCGAAGTCTCGACTTGAATAAATAAATGGGCAGATCTGAAAACAAACGGGTTTATGTTTTATGCAGTTTTCTGATTCGAGTGCCATCGATAAATGAAGTACAAAGTTTCATGACGTGTTCTCGTCATTATGGTGACAAATATAAAGATGAACTGATGGGCGAGACATGTAGCACACCTGTAAAAGATGAATAATGCAAAACGTACGAGTCCAAAGTTGTGAAGGGAATAAAATGTCCTTTAAAGACATGTGCTGGGAGGGTGTAGATTGGTCTAAACTGGCTTAGGATGGGGGCTGGTGGCTAGCCGCAGAGCACACGGTAACAAGATATTTGGGTTTCATAAAAGTCTGGGATTGCTGAACGATTATTAACGTCTCATGGAGAACAGTGCAGTTAGTTGAAAAGTGATTCGATTGGCAGTACCAAATTTGACTGTTCATGGACTAGACTCGTACGTTTCGGAGAAATAAATCGCTTCCATCTTCAGGGCCGAGGTAATGTCACTATCTCGAGTACTGGAGGTGGTGACAGCATATTTCTTAGAAACGATAGTGGCTCCCTACGGCGTCACAATCCAGAACAACGACATCGTCACGCTGAAGCCCCATAATTTTTACGTAGCAGCTTGAAATAGCTTGAAATGTGTTGTTACCGTCTTATCTGGAATATTGCAGTAATCGCGTATGGCGGACCTCGCGTGTAATTTTTTATTTGTCCAAAATGCCGAAGCCGTATACATTTTATGTTTCCGTTTCATGTAAAATTTTGATGTGGTGTAGAGAGAGCGCAGCTCGCAGAAACACAGGGACGTAAAGGACCAAAGGTCGAAGCCAGTCCAATCAGATAAATTCGCGATAATCCGTACATAAAAATCGGATTGCAATAAAACGCTTGTTTTACTGAAGTGACATCGGTCGCACAGAGCGGTGCTTCACTGCTCGGCTCAAGTCCTCTGTACAGAATTGTCGAACCTAAAAGCATTGTACTTAGGGCTCGTTCCCTTTTCGCCGTCAGACCTTTAAACTGCAGTAAAATGGTTATATCACTTAAACATTGCGCTGTTCTTATCAGTTCTGCAGAAACACACTTATTATAATAATTTATATTGTTTAAATACTGTAATGAACTTTTTCGCGAGATATGTTGGCAAGTCCTTAAGCTTGTCCTGTAACCAGGCTACCTGCGAAACGCCTTTAAAATAACGTGGGAATTTCAGGACTGCAGCAGATGAGAAAATTCGCGAGCAAATGACGAGCAAAATAAATTTAAGGAACGGTTCCTACCACTCAGTTGGAAATTTACCTTCTTGTACCCTCAAGACTAAAATATACAACACAACTATAATTCTGACGTCGTGTTATGTACGTCTTATACGTTCGCTCCATTTCTCGTGTGAATCATACGCCGTATATTTCCGTTGTCATATTTTTCCAGCACGAAATAAAGGAGCGAGTTTCTTTGTCGCCTGAGAAGACGCAACACACATTCCACGAGAGCATTAAAAGCGTACAAGTCACATTCGTTTTAAAAATTTTAACTGTGAGGGCGGGGGTACACTTAGGGGCACAAAGACCGGCCGGGGGGGGGGGGGGACTCCAGAGAGTTTTGTGATGAATATTATATGAGGCTGCAGTCCGTATCGAACGGAAGGTAAATTTGGTCTACCTTTCATCTGAGAATTTCTCCATAATTCTTTGCATTAACGAAAGGCGTTTACCATTTTTCATTATCATGTGCTGTATACACGATTTCTCTCTCGAGAAACACATTCCGGCTGTGCGGTGGTTCACAGCAGAAATGTTTTTACATTCGCTGTAACGTAAAAAGTGATTCAACGGTCCACTAAACATTTCACGTGATGGGCGCGGGTAACAAAGCGGCCGGAGCATTAGGTTGACCGCTTTCTTCCATATAGTAGACTTAAGAGTGAGTTGGTGGAACTTTACCACCATTTCCCATGCGCCTTCATTGAGTAGTCTTTAATAAGAAGAAGTTTTTCATCTGTTCTCCTCAGTCGTCATTGCAGGCAGTTTTGTAACTTAAAGCAGTTTGAGGCGATAGACGTGCAGAATGCAAACCAGAGACTGGAAAACTAAAATTCCAATTGAACGGAAACTTGAATGTTAACAGAGCGTTAGTGTGGACAAAAATATTATTGGACGAACGTGCTGCTTTTATCTGCAGCCTACACTTCCTCGTCATTGCTAATTGAATTTGTTGATATCGTTTCCAAATATCCTGCGTGAATTTTCCAAGTTTCCGAAATGGACAAATCTTGCATTCTGTTTGCTTGGGTATTTCTTAACTACGCTGTCAGCGGCTCTGATTGTAAATATATAAAAGGAGGCGGCAGTGTGCTATCCTGGTATTTGCCTGGAGGTACTGAGGAATACCGCGACAAACCTCAGTTAGGATAAGTCTTCGGAAATCTTCGGGCTGGTGCCCTCACGAAAACGAACCAGTCCGTTCCTCCGTTCCGTTTGGCGTTTTCTGCACCAGAACAGTTCTGTGGACTTACAGGCCGTCTCCAGCGAGGCAGAACTTCACTGAGTGAGTTTCTGACGAACTTAGAGGAGCAGTGAGTGGGGGGAGTGCGTCGCCTTCGCTTTGTGTTTGTCACTGTATACTTGCGGGCACAGCGTATCGCTTCGGACCCGAATCTGCGCGCTCAAAGTGTGCATTCATTTTCTCTCTTCTCACATCGAATTGAATTTTTCTTCTTCTCTTTTTCCTTTCCGTCCCACTAAAATGTACGTGGTGTGACGTTCCTTGTCGCGTTTTTAGATTCAGTGC
>NW_019060031.1:518698-529389 GCF_000696155.1 Zootermopsis nevadensis
AACATTGCGTGAGGAATATTTGCTGATTGAGAGGCCCCTCGTTATGTGATTTCCTCCATCCTCCTGTCAGGATCCTGGAGGATACGCTACAATCATGAGCTATATAGACTATATAAAAGTGATGATATAGTAACTCACATTAAACTGAGAAGGTTGGAATGGGCTGGACATGTCTACAGGATGGAAGAGTATAGGATACCCAAAAAAAAATATCGGAAGGAACAATATATGGGAGAAGGCCAGTGGGAAGACCTAAAGTTAGATGGCTGGATGCAGTGACGACTGACTCCAGAAATCTCCTTGAAACAGCAGCTTGGAGAAGGATAGCGTTGGATAGAGAGAATTGGAGAAAGAAGATAGAGGAGGCTAGGGCTCGATTTTGGGCTGTTACGCCATAGTAGTAGTAGTAGTAGTCCTGTCACCTCCTCCATTTTAGGTAGAAATATTTTCCTTAAAATACCCTGAATGTAAGCTCCTCTGTTCTGGTTAGAGACCAAATTTCACGTCCGTGGGTAAAATTATGGTGTAGTGTTTTTAATTTCATGAAGAAATTTGATTTCTTACTGTTTTGAACATAGCCACATTATGTGTGTTATGATTTTGTTTGGCTAGTTCAAGCTATTAACGCCTTTTAACATCGGCAGTTTCCGTGACGTCAGTGATCGATCGGTCGTTTTATTAATTTTTGAAAGTGAACTATGCAACCCTGTGTTTTGTTTGTTTGCAGTTACTTCCATTTGCAAACATTAAATCTGCAGTTACACTGTCAGAGTTAATAACAGTAAACGAGAGAGCACGCAGAATGAAACGCGGGCGGGCATTTATTCCTTTTATAGTTTACAGGAACGCTTTCCACAGTCTCGAACGAAATAAACTAGGATGGAATTGTTTTAAAGAGAATTTTCAGAATAAGTAAAGAGGAATTTTAAATTGATGCAACTTAGGCTCTGAAATAAGCAAATTTGTATAACAGCATCAACAAATCCAGGTGACCCGTACGGAAATGTGGATGTTGGAAGTAAACTGGAAATAATTCAGTGATGAAACACTGTAAAAATAAATGGCTAGAACGGCTGCAAAGAATTCTCGGAAACCGAATCTCAAAGCTGCCCTATCGATGTAACTTAAGTAGCGAGAACGTCTATCAAGAAGACGGAACGTCCCGTTTTAATGTCCCTGGCCGCAGCATCTACGAGCTCACTTTGTGGCGCTGACAGTGACGAATACGAGGTTTTTGCGTAGCTCGTAACTTTGTCACACCGCCTTAAACTTCCGGGCACCTTGAAGAAAAAAAATCATTACTTTAGATACAAAGTGCTTTTATTTTAATTTTTCCCATCCGAGTAAATTCAAAGATTAATTAAAAGAGAAGACATAAATGGATTCGGAATAACAGCAAGACCTTGAATATCAGTCCTTTCGGAAATACTCACATGAGCCCTTGTTCCTCGTTGGTACATCAACACGTATTTCAGACGTAAATTCTTAGAATCCTAGTGTAAGAAATTTTAGTGTTGGATAAACATAAACTTTTCGGAAGAGGAAATTTAAACAGCGCTTGTGACATTATAAAATCTTGATGTGTATAAATTGAAATTGGCGTAAAATATGCGTCAAGAAATGGCTGCTTTACACTCTGGTATATCGAGGCGTCTTTCTGCAAATAAAACGCAGTGGGGTCATAACATAACAAACGAGTGGGGGGTAAAAATACGACGTTCCCGTAGTTACAGAGTTAATACAAGTTTTTTTATATTTTAATATAGACAATGATTCGTGTACTGCAGTTAAAGCTTAATGTGCTGGAAAGTACCGTCAGCGTTAAACTGAATCCACTTTCATGACAGAACGTTCTGGGCTCGGGAATGAAGCGATGATTTGGAAGAGCAGTGGGACACAAATGTAACAAGTTAGAAGATTCGAGCACACTGTAACAATTCTGCGGTATTCCCTCTGCTAGGGCCTCTCTGATTTTCGCTTCGCTCTGGTGGCGTTTGATGCTGTTTTGTAAATGTCGTAACACAGACAAGGCGTATATAAAATTCCCTTTCTCTCAACCCTTAAAATTCAGTGGTAACTATATGTACCACCTGTTTTAACAGCCAACTCTTTATTTTGCATTTCTGTGTTTTATAAGATTCTTACTGTAAACAGCGATTATTTCTTTAACCAGCGTTAACCACAGCGCTACAACCCAGAAGACAGCCATTCACGTCCAATCTCAACCCTCTCCTCCCTCATCTTCTCTCTCTTTCTCTCCGGCTTCAAACGATTGATACTTACTCCTTCTACTCTCCTAAGGCCAGATACAGATATTTCCAGAGGAATTTGCTTTATCTAAGTCGGAACTGTCCATCGTCACAAAATTTCTCGTGCAAGGGACTGAGGAAGAAAGCGAAACGACAGGTTCCTCGCCTTGATATCTGGTAGTTACTGTAGTTAGATGAATAAGCATTCTTTGCTGATGATGTTTTAAATTCTGTGTCTCAGTCGCTCAAGTAATAGTATTAATACGCTTAACCTATTTTTTCGCATGAAAAATTCTTGCCCGTAACACGTGCAGAAGTTGGAATATTACATTTAATAGGATTTTGGAGTAGAAAGTACGTTATGTAGGAAATTGATTAGGTTCACGTTTCATTTCCTCTAGACTTTCCCTTGCAGTCGTAATTGTCATAATTAATCCAGTTACTTTGTAGCCATAACGTTATATGTGTGCTACATTGCAATTACTATAATCATGTTATCATATTCACGGGCAAAATCCTCTGCTACTTTTATGGCCGCGCACTACAGCCATTCTCCATTGCGGTTAGCATATTTATAAATAATAAAAATATAAGTACGTGGTTTTAGACGGTAACAGCTGCTGACCAGTCAGATGTTCGCCGGTGCATCTGGCTGGAGGCCAAACTGGTCAATGCGTCCACGAGAATCCTGTCAAGGTGACCGTGGTTCATTCCTCCCGAATATAATCCATAACTTTTGACACCCGACTTTGCGGTAATAAAATAGATCACAGTCGGAAACAGGCGGACCTGTAGAACACGTTTTGGGTCTCGAAATTTCTAGCAAAAACAAATGGATTGCCTACTTTTGTCTGCATTAACTGCTAAGTCTTTGAATCACGAAGTTCATAATTATATTTAAGAATTCGGGTCGTACCGCGAAGAAAACACCACACTCCACCATTACAAAGATCGATTGGTTAACGCTGTTTAAGGAAATAATCGCTGTTTACAGTGAGAATCTTATAAAACACAGAAATTCAAAATAAAGAGTTGGCTGTTAAAGCAGGTGGTACATATAGTTACCACTGGGCTTTAAAGGATATATATCACGAAATTGTTCTAAAATGAAGTCGCTGTAACATATTTTGCGTTGGCGGCAGGCCTTACTGTGTACTGTATGTGTAATCAACGGTAGGTTTTCCGTCAAGCAAAGGTGTTTGTGGGAGTGCCTGTAGGTGACAAGAATCATCCAGTAGTTGCCTTAACAATGACAACTTCGATCGTAATCTACTGCATCTTTGATTACCTTTTTGTTACAATGCTTAGTTTTTATGATATGGCTTTCTATTCCCACAAGCTGAAGAGCCACCCCTTGTCGGCTATCCGCAGTGTGTTTGCAGGTGCCGTACGGATGGAGAGACTGCGCGGATCCTAAATGCAGAGAAAATATGTAGGAAATGGAAAGACTTGACCTGGTGGGACCTGAACTGCGACCCCTCGTGGTTCGTGAAATTAGCTCCTGAAACTCTTATCTGCCCCGAACTCCCCATAGACTCATATTAGCATAAATAATACAGGCTTAGTACGCAAAATGGCAATCTCGCCGTCTGTGGCTTTAAGCAGTCCCGGTACATCGCAGACTCAAAGAGCGGACTTTCCTATTTGGAACGGAGTGTGCTCGTTTACCTTGTAACGCCTGCTATTTATGCTTCTAGTTTAACACTAATGTTCTCGCTCCAGGCGCATGGCAGAGTTCACGAGAACCAGGATTAATCGCCGTAGCAAATCGGCAAGGCGCTTACACTGACCTTTAAACGTATTCGTTATTAACGCCTATTTTTAATAAATCGTAATAAGCAACCTAATAGCGGCAGATTTATTCACGAAAACCCCATCACGTGACCATTCATTGGCTCTGATCGTCTCCTGACCCTAATGAAATATCCGCTTCTTGATTGTGACGCCGTTAAAACTCGAACGCGGTTACCAACTTTGGGGATATATCGCCTACATCCTTAGGGTAGAATGTTGTTTTACTGTTTTTGTGTGTGTGGGTATAGAATGTTATTTCTCAAAAGTTATAGCATGGTTAAAAGCCTATCACAGTGTGTGAAGCAACCAAAGAGAGATTTTGCCTCTTAGGAATTCGTCGTTTATATCCGTCTGCAAGTAACCCATACAGCTGAGACAGCATTGTTAAAGAAACAAAGCAGGGCCCTGAGAGAGAGAGGGGGGGGGGGTTCAATGCCACAGCGATGACCCAGACGGGATACCGCGCGCCGCAACACGTTTCGTTTTCGTTTTCGTTCTGTAAGCCGTCTTAATGAGAAGGCCCGGATAGAAAAGTTATTTTCCAAATAATTGCCTCGCCTGCCCGCAGCGTGGCGCTACAAGTGGCGGAATGCCCGTGAACCCGACTGCAAAGTGTTTAATTAAAGCACCCGGGTCAGGCCTCGGAGCACAGAATATTAATCAGTGTAGAATATAGCAGTGCGTCCCAACACGTGCAGTTTCCTGTAACTCAGCGGCACAGACTGACAAGAAATTGCTGCTAGAACATGTGAGGCGGTCAGGTTACTCCAGTCCTTTAGAGTGAGACTAGCAAAAACCGTGTGGACAGCCGATAAGGGGTGGTACTGTAGCTGGAGCATTGTACTGACATCCATCACTGCAGTGCGCAACGCTTTGCCCCGTTCGGGGCGTTACGATAGGTCGACATCGAAAATGTAATTTCTTCTGATGAATTGTTCGCCGACTTTTCAAAATTTCAGGGGATAATCAGGTTTCCCGGCCACGTTTTTGTATGCATTTCTTACCTCCTCATGCATTCATCATGCTCCACCAATCTCATCTCCCTCGTGCATGCTACAATAACCTCCCATCTTGGCATCCATGGTTTTGTGTACTAATAATACAGGTATCCATAGATTAGCGGACGATTATTATTTATTTATAATATAAATTCGTTCGCGTTTTTCGTGTGTGTTATGAATAAATAAATAAATAAATTGGTATATGCCCTTAGAATGTTCCGATGATTATTTATAACCGGGTATTTGTTCAAATGTAGACTTAAAAATTATTAATCTTTTCATTATATATGAAGTTTTCTGTATTTCCGTGATATTTCCTCTCGATTATTAGCATCGTTAACACACATTTAACTGTAAAACAATTATTTCAAACATGACGCAGCAACTTCAGTAATTTTAACCTGTAAATTCTTCAAAATAAGTAACGTATTTCTACGTTGTCCACGTGTATATACGTCTGTCTGTAGCTGAGCAGGATACTACGCTCACTTCTGGCCGGACTAAATTAACCTCTAATAATTTGTTCTGTGTATTACATGCGTATATTATTTGCAATGGTAGTCATGATTATCTGTTTGGTACAGACCAGAAAATATCGAAATGCATTGTCTATCTGTTACAATAATAATTAAAACTGAGCTAAAAAAACAGACATGGAATAGGGCTTAATTTGAATACGGTCCCATTACAATCAACCTCACAGCATGAGTAAACACGTCAGGTTATAATTGCACTATATAGACACACTGGATTTGATTGGTTTAGAATGAAATTACATTGGGCCACAGGTGATCCCTCGGCACGCTTTGGCCGCGCTAGTAACAGCTGTAATACGCATTAACGGATTAGTAATAAGTGCGATTTCACCTCTAGTTTTACATGAACGTAAGAATTGGTCCTAGACCCAAAAAGGAAGGACAGCGATTGAGGCAGTACATGAAGACGGTCCTCAGGAGTTTGAAGGCGGGAGCAACAAGGGTGATGAGAAACTGCAAGCTTTCGTGTCTGTAGACTTTTATTTCACCGTAATTCCGTCAGTGAGGACTGATGTACCATTAATACGAGGCACGTCCACAAAGTAAGTTTCCCACTCGTCCCACAGCTAGCAAACCTTATATTGCACGAAGCGACTGTGCGTACGTGATAGAGCAATGACGTAGCATGGCGCATGCACTAACGGCACCTCCCGCGTTCTCACAGTAGCATCGTTACAGCTGTTGAAGATGGAGGTTCTTATTCCAGCTCCCGCCGAGTGTGAAGTGCGGTCAGTGATAACGCTAGGCCGCACACGGCTCGACGGACAGCAAGTCTCCTGCAGGAGTTCAGCTGGGAGGTGTTTAATCATTCACCCTACAGCCCGGACCTCGCTCCCAGTGATTTCCATCTTTTCCTACACCTCAAGAAATTCCTGTCCGGTCAGCGTCAGCGTCAGCGTTTTGAGAATGAAAGAGAGGCGTCCTGTAACTGTGTTTTCCACGTGACTGCCCCTCATTACTTGGTGCTTTGCACTTACGGATCGTTGTACATGCATCAGACATCAAGCTGGGACTTCGTTCAGTGGTCCAGCGGATCTCGAATTGCACAAAAGCCCTGCTGTTTCCAACCGCCGCCACAGAGTTCGCCAACCCAGTTTATAGGCAATATCCTCCTCAATGACAGACACCTGTTGGTAGTTGCTAATTCGTTTTATTCCGCGTCGTCCATGCACGCCATGAATCTGCTACTGCTGAAATTGGTTATATATATATATATATATTTTTTGTAAAATGAATGTCAATCCTAGATAATGCCGAAATTGTGTTGGATTCCTGCTCGTTGTGCAGCTGAAACGTTCGTCTGACCGCGGACTGAGTTGTGTGTGCCATTTATCTTTAATTAGTGTCCCAAACAAACACTTCACTCAGTTGCCTTCCGCCCTCAACCTGCGCAATTGGATACCAGTAACCAAACCCTACGGGTAAACAAGGAGTTGCAAGAAGTACATACGCCTCTTATGTACCTAGTATTCTGACCCGTGTAAACTCTGTTGTTAGAATTAGCGTTATAAAACAACCCCTCGTCTCCTTTAAGTCCATGCGTATTTAGGTTTTAAGAAGACCAGGTAATTTTTTTATAGGAAGTAAGCCATCCAGAGAGCATATTTTGTTGACAAATATCACATCGATACGATTTGACCACCTGATCGAAACTCGTGTGGGATACCAGTCACCCTGCTCGAGGTTTGTGGGTTGAATGCTGAAATAGACCACGACCGACTCCTTCCACATTCCTACTAACCACTCACCATTCTCTCATTCAATGGTCTATATCATCTGTAGCTGAAACAACGTCGATGAACAACGTGTGGACCAGTCACTTGAACACTGTTCGCTGGCCCTCGATGCCAGAGCGTGACTCACTGGATGCCTGCCTCGAAGATCGGCAGGGTAGACGTTTCCTGAGTGACGCATTAGACGCACTGCGGGCCGAGCCAGCTGCGTCTAGCACAGCGTAAGTGAACAGCGTCGGCTTGTCACTGCCACGTCAGGTCGCTCCGCCACGCGCCTGCAGTCTGGCGCGTGTCAAAATGTCTCCCTCTAACGGAGAGAGATGTCTGTGTCGAGCTCAGGAAGATGAGATAAGGAAGGAAGGCGGCTGAATTAGACAGAGAAAGGCGATTTGAAGAAAAACCGAAAATTAAAATCTGCTGAAAATGAAAGTAATTTTAACAGTGGCTTGAAGTAGAAACTGAGAGAAGCCTGATCCTGTTTCTTGCCTTCTGTTAAACCACGTAAGATGCTTGCATTTAAGTAGTTTCATGCAAAGTGCTTCTGTAAAGCCGTGAATTTTCTGTACACGTGTCATCATTAATTCAAGTCTGGATCTTATGTCGTGGGTTACACAAGATATGACTTTCTTCAGACAGTTTTATGCTCGCTGCACTAGTGTGACTCGCCAAATGCACTACGAAATGTACAGTTACGAACGGGGCGTGGAAGGCTTGACGTCATCATCAGAATTCAAATTCGTGTCTAAGCAGTGAATTTCGCGGTTGAAGTTTGAGGCTTCACGCGCGAAGACGTAAGCAAAATGCACTAGGGTGCTGCGCCTTCGACAGCAGCGGCGCTGTTAGCAGTTCACGTTTTTGAACTGAAACGCGATCCCCGATTCAAATATGCCGGGAATCGCTGCTTCGCTGCTTCGTGCAGTCGTGTGGTACGTACCAGCACGTCTCACGGGCATCCAACAGCGCGTTATAATTTGAATTGTCGCTCCAGGGGAGGACGTGCTCAGGGCTCGCCAGCTGCGTGACGCAAAATTTTGCGTGTTCAGTAAAGTTACGAGTCTATAATGAGGGGACTGAAGTAAATCGTGAATTCTAGGACTTCAGTCTGCCTCGTCGATGTTGGTCATCTGGGTGTGGACTTGAACGTTGATCCTGGTGCTCGGGAGAAATACGGGGCCACTAAGTGTCGCCAGTCCAGTCGTCCCGGCGGCGACACAAGATTACGTATTTCGCGGTGACCTCGTCAAAACAAACTTATTCGGCATTCGACTCTTGCAATGCGGTCTGGTGGGGTTAATTTATGAGGAATAAAACTTCTGTCGATTTTCCATTCAGGTGTGGCTTGTTGTGCTGAGGAGGATATTAAATTTCCGCCTGAACGAGCAGTTCGTGATACACGTGCTTAGCATAAAATGTTGTCTGTTTGACAGTGATTGGTCACAGTGTACATTTATGTTGAACAGACCTGTCAGTCTGTAGACCAATTTCCGGCTAAAGAAACATTTAGGCTGCCTGTATTTTGTTACTGAATTTGGAGTCTCTTCATTACGCAGACAAGTTGGCACGGCTCGCTAACGGAAATTGTCAGCGTCAGGCAAATTAGACGCCGGATGCGTGCGTATCTCATATTCTCGCGCAAAGTAGGATAATTTCGTACCGCAAATACGAAGAGGTAAAACGCTGAGCGCAGTTTAATGTGGGCGTGAGTGTGCAGATTCCACTCCGTTTCTCTGTAGACCTTCAGCTGGCGCGCAGTTTAATGTGGGCGTGTGTGTGCAGATTCCGCTCCGTTTCTCTGTAGACCTTCAGCTGGAGACGGCGATTTCATTGAGACGTCGATAGAACGCGCAGTGACGTCAGAAATTGCCCAAGGGATCCGCGTCAGGACTAAGAAGTGCGCTCGACGGTTTCGTTGAACTTGTTTCATGATGTGTCGTGAGAAGGGTCGAAACATCTCTGACAGCCCGTCTTTATGTTGTCCAGTACATTCGGTTCATTAGGGTTGCCCTGATAACAAAACGTCTTGTCATCACTTAAGGCTTGTTTCCTGAAAGTAAATAGGTCGTCGTTCTGTATGAACCTGTTCACTGCTGATATCATTTGAAATGAGGATGGCGATCTTCTGGATTGTTGCACAGTGCACCCCGATACAAATTTACTGATGCCTCAGAGGAACTTTCTGCCTCCATCATCGTCCTCATCATGAAAGCGGCAAGTACCTCTGAGACTTCGGTAAAGTACTCGGCGCAACAACCCAACAGACAACCATCTTGGTGCTCGCCGCCTTGGGAACCTTAAATCTAACCTTCTGAGTGTTTATCTAATATTTTATTGAACGTGTATTTTTCCAAGTGTCCGCCTGTTACAAAGAGAGGTGATTTCTTGAAGGCATGATTGCTTTCTATGTCCTGGATGTGTACAGCAGTTTAAGGGCTAAAATTTTATGTAATCGCCTACGCGTGTTGTAGGCTTACTCGGTGGTGATTTTTGGGAATTATAATTGAATTTTCTAGTTTCACGAGTTCACAGTTTGAAGCGGTGACCTTTGGCAAAGAAGATCATTCTCGTTCGTGACGAAAGCAAGACGACCCAATATGCAACACCAAACCCAAACCTAACCTAACTTCTCCTCCATTTCGTTCGCTTCTGGAGTCGTACTGTGGGTCCAAAAATGCTTCACGTTCAACATTCGTGAACATTTTAAGACGCTTGAAAGGAAGCAGGCTGCTATTCGTAATGACGTCACTGTACAAAAACCTCTCCAGCCAATGGTACAACTTTATTTCTATCAAAACTGAAGCCTCTTATACCCAGAGGACTGCAGCCAACTTCATGTATCCTTCGTCCGTCTGCATTGTAGAGGTCCGAGGGGTTGAAAAGAATCTGATAAAGGCGATGAAGTGGACCGAACGTGTAGCAGGCATGGCGAAATCAGAAACGTACACTTCCACTGTGCACCCAAAACAAACAGACAGGTGCACAGGAGTGAAAACCAGTGACGCTGATAGTCGCAGAGGAACACGTCTGAGGGCAAAATTAGGTGTGCGCAAGCCTTGTTGCCGTACATCAACTACCGAAGTTGGTACCGTCAGTTGAAATGGCCATCACGTAATTTGCCGGTCTGTAACTCGACTAGGATGCGTCTTCTGGTCCGTATTCATGTGAACTTAGCCCCAGAGTTTGTACAGACCTTTTATATGCACAGTTCGAGTGGCCAATGTCCAGCGTAATATCCGCGCAATAAATCAAGTATTGTCACAAACCGTGCGGAGTACGTGTAAACTGTCCGACGGTTTCAATATCGATTCTGAACCTGTTTACGTTACACGAGTGTGGTTTTTATCGCCACAACAACGAACCACAACAGGACTCCGTCAGACC
>NW_019060031.1:541418-554430 GCF_000696155.1 Zootermopsis nevadensis
CCTCTTCCTTTCAAATCCTTTCAGAATCATTATTCACCAATCATCATGTCGTTCGACTACATTCAATCTGAGCTACTGAAAACGTCTGTAGATAAACCGTAAGTTAATTAAAATTCGGAAGATTGAGAGAGAGAGAGAGAGACTGGTCGTGGCATATTTTAACGTAATTTTCGAACATCGATTTACGCAAACTCTCGATATGAACCTGTCGGTTCAAACCTGGATTCAAACCTACGACCTCCATTTAAATTCTGAAGCCGCCTGCAAGCCTCTCGCTGTTTGACGACTGCCTCAGGAAACGATCCCTTGCGGCGTCCCGAGGCCACAGACGGAACAAAGCAACGCATTTATATGATTATCCGAGCCTGCGATGTGAAAACCCGGAGATAATAGCAGACGTGTAGCGACGGAAATCGTGTTGAAACGAGATTAACAACTTCACTTCAGTGCCCAGACGCACAGACGCTGAGGGCGCCACCCCTTTGAGACCATATTATTTGCGTTTGTGCCCTTCCGCCAGAATTAGATTTGTTTTGTTTCGAATTTCAAAACACGAGTCCATTTGTGTCACGTCGTTTACCCGCTCGCCTTCCTGCATCCACCTCAACCCCTCCTGGCGCGTCCCAGTTTTAAAGCCGCCAGACGCGGTCGTAATTGCGTCAAGAAGGGGTTAATGCGAGTTACGTGTTTCGGAGTTTGGAAATGCTGTTATCGCGAACCGCCACAACTTTGCTCTTCTGTCCCACGGTTTACCTGTCGGTTGAACCTTGGACTGTCTGAAAGTTTTCGGGACTCCCATCAGACGGCGCTGGGGTTCTGAGCCGGAATACGAAATTGTGGTCCTGACAGTTTTAACCATTCGATGTCGATGTCCGGACATTCTGAACTTCGGGCACCGAAAAAGTTGACTCTTTGCAGTTCTGCTTACACGTCTGTTGGAGGATTCTTGCAGAAGTACTAGCAGAGGAGGGTAGCACAGCGGTAGCTGTGTCCGAGGTTTCCAGGTCACAATTTCCCATCGCATGCACGGCGCCAACTGATAACATTCCTGATTTTCTCAAGTCCTTCCCCGTCAGATTTCAGTGCAGTTCCTTAAAATAGGCCACGGACAGTTCCATGAAATCGACTCCTTAGTCATGATCGTTCTACGGTACCTTGTTCAACTGTTTAAATAAATTCAGCAGTTGATACATCGTCGTAACGTGCGTGTGGTATGAACTGCGACAAGGCTTTCCACGCATATTCTTCCTTCAAAATCGTTTAATTTTGTATCGGACTGTAGCAGTGAAAGTGTCTTCGCCGTGATCACCTTCCCGCCCTGGTTACGTCGAAGTTCCGCGATTTTACTGCAGAGTTTACAGGAAAGCGGATTATTCACAGCGTCGGAACACAGGTAAATAGGTTTAATTGCAAAGTGGAACGAAAGTGTTGGGCAAAATGCGATCTGTGGAGAAACGGTGGTAATCTCTCTTCAGATAGTGCCGTTAGACAGAAACGTAATGACCTTCAAGGAAAATGATGACGGTTCCCACCGGTCATCAAATATTAGGCTGTTTATTAGTCGTTAAATGGAGGAGGACGCGATTGGGTTGACACGTAGCACGAGTGGGAAATGTGAGAAATATATTTACAGATTAGTTGGAATTCTGAAGGGAAGAGAACATCCGGAAGATCTAGATGTAGACGGATAACGCTGGCTTTCAGTCCCAGTCTTCAACGCCGCTAATAGTAAAGCCCGCCACTGGACGTGATCGCGAGAGACACGTAAACCTCCCAACAGCGACTATTTCCGTCCTCCATCTCTTTCTTGGCGTTCTAAATATTTTTAAGAGGCTTCCTTTCCAAAACGCCGCATACAGTCATCGTTTAACCCATCCCAGCTACATGTCCAACCCACTATAGCGTGAATCACCCGTTAACTATACGTTAAGTATTCTTCAATTTTTTTTCATCTTTCTTATTTTCCGCGTCATTTTGTTTGCAAACGCTTGTAATTTATGTTCATCCCTCGAAGCAACAGCAGACAACAGCTGTGCGAAGTTATTATTATAGATTGGCGTGAACTGTCTTCTTTCAGCAGACTGTACCTCTTTCACGGGGCGAAGTCCTGAGCATAACCAATTACGCGTATAAGTTATCCTGATTTATGTAATTCTGATGTAGTCCACGTGGCTTGTTGCTGGGGAAGGCGGGAATTATTCCTTCCTGAAATAAGAAGAATAAGAAATGCAACAAAATCTCTTCAAGCGACGGCTAAGTTGAGGAAACAGATGAGCCCCCAGACGCCGCGCAGCCAGAAACGAAATCTCTAGCACATAATCACGTGCTGTCCTCGAGTGTTTTCTAAGTCCCATGGCCGTGGTCTTAGGTAAGATTAGCAACGAGAAGATGGAGAAAATGCTATTAGGTGAGATTTCGGGTTCTCAAGCCGGCGAATATGAGGTTGGCAGACAGTTTAGTCCTGATGATGGAAACACGAAGCACCTCCAAAACGTCGATCAGTTTCTATCGGACTACACCACTCTGCAGTCGAAGTCGTTCTCGCGCGTTTAAATGGTTGTAGAACATTGTACGCACATTCCACTCCCAGTGCGTCTTTTCCACAAATCTTGTGGGATTTCGAGATGATTAAACAAATGAAAATGTGTGTGATGAGTCATCTCGTAACGAGAACATTTCAACTGATTTCGATAATATTCTGTATCAGAGGCCCTTGCTAATCTGTCCAGACCTGTTTACGCTGTTTATAAGAGAATATTAACATTTAGCAGAATTATTATTCCACGCGTAGAATTTCTAACTTGAAGTTGCTGAGTCAAAACACGAACATTCAGTAACGGTATTGAACCTCGCCGGGATTCGAAATGGATTCCTTCATCATAAAAAAAAGTCTGACAAGCTTCCTGGCTGAGAAGTCATTGCACAGAAAATTTTACCCAATAAAATTTGTAATCCAGTTTTTACTCTTTTGTGAGACTAAGCCGTCTTTGTAAACTAATAGACCTTATTGCATAATACTTTGAAAGTTTAGTCGCTGTTTGTACCAAATCCTTTGCTTTCACCTAAAATTCCATTGTCCACTAGACATTTTTATCCTCAAAGTTCGATTTTTATTTCAAAAGTTCGTTTGAAGAGGATTATGAAAAGAAGTTCGATTTTTATTTTGAAAGTTCGTTTGAAGAGGATTATGAAAACAATGGGTGCCAACGTATCACAGCCAACGGTGGTAGACCTGCAGTTTAATTCCAACGAACGGTGTGCTTCATTTTTCGTGGTCGTAGACAAAATAATTTCGAGAGCACGGAAGGAAATATATCGCCACTGAAAATCAAATTGCCTTCATGTGCGGAACGTACCGTGTGACGGTCATCAGGGTGAGGGGTGGGGTGAGCCTTCGACCGCCTCAGGTAGCCACTGCGCTGAGACGTCGGAGGCACGTCATTGATCGCCCTGATGATGGAGGCAGCAAGTTCCTCTGATACTTACTACAACGCAGAACACAGCCATCTTTATGCTCGTCGCCGTGAAAACCTCAGATCTCTCACACTTCTTCGTCTACACGTTGCCCAAAGCGCCAGTTAAGTATCATAATTGTTTGTTGTGTTGTTAAATTGTGCTGTAACAACTGCGTAGGTTTTATAGTAGCGGATGAATTATTGGCGCTTTTTGATTTGAAGGGAGTTGGTCCGTCGAAATGTTTCAACCCACCAAATGTAATATGCGTTCATTCTGAGTCACTGTATTTCACGAGTTCACACGGACGGACGGACGGACACAGAGTCAGCTGGCGGCTCAATATCAGAGGAAGTCGCATTCCGTCTAACAAAAGGCTTCGTTCTACCCTGAATGTCGCGGTCACGCGTTCTGATACTTCGACCGAGCATCACAATGCTAGGAGCTGCCTTCCGCTACAAAGCGGTTATTCAGTAGACGTACAACACGGTAATGTGCCGCGGAGGTTTTCAGAAAAACTTTCACACATCTGATTATTCTGTTAACTCGTTAAAGATGTTGCTTGAACTGGCAGATGGATGCAGGGAGACTGTAGCATCGATACGTGAAGGCGTATGGGGGGAGCGGGAGTACAGCTCCTCACTTTTGCTTTAGCTGCTACTCTCCCGGAAAGAGGCAGCTGGGCTGCAATCGGTCCAGACCCAGGGAAACAGATGGCTTTTAAATTCCTCGTTTACTGGAAGACGCGAGTTGAATCGCCTCAATAGAAATTATATTACGCGAACGGATAGAAATACATGAATGCAGACCGAGCGAATTAAATTGGTGGTGGAGTGTCTGTCTGTCTGTCTGTCCGGGCGGACGGAATAAGGAATTAAGCGAGGTGGTGGAAAGACTTGAAATGCGATCTCTGTTAGTGCAATGTAAAAGTCGTCTAAGGATTTTCTGTGGACCAGAAGAGGGTTTGGTGCAAACGTTGCTGGTTTTAAATCTTAAGCTGATCACAGTTCACTCTCGGTCTGATGGTCGTGGGTTTGAATACCACTTGTGGCGCGTTTTCCTGTGTCGTGAGGTTAGAGGTCATGCGAATGGCTGATCCCCGTCCAAGGGAATTCTTTGACGGCCTGTTTCATGAAACGTTCGTGTGAATGCTGAAGTTCTGGTTGCGTGTTTAAGGAGCACATGAGTCGATTTAAACCGATCGATAGCCATCGTCTCTTCTTTTACGTAATATTTATAGAAGTGCCCAGCAGCCATTAGATTTTCCTGACTTGTCGCGTGAAGGCTGGCACCTTGACAGAGGATGACGACGTCTTACGGAGGACAGGACTGAAGGCGTCCTAGTCCAGTGGCGGGATGTTGCAACGTCGGTTTCCGCTGTCTCAGGTACACACACACACACACACACACACACACACACAGCAGCGTCGTAAGCCAGGATTAACATTTCACGGAAAACGGGAAAGTTGTCTGACAGAACAATCTCAGAAGAGATTAAAAACTGCTCCTAGTTTGAGAGTGGGAGGTAGCCTCTCAGATCCCCGCCCCAATTGAGCTCTCAGTTAGCTTAGACTACGTATTTATACGGCGCAGCGCTGGAAATTCGAGTAGGTCATGGCTACAAAGCTGTTTTAATTGTTATAGTTCTCTGTGAAATCTGTTTCGTCGCTGTCTCTCGGCAAATATTACAATAATCTGGTTGGAAAGCCTGAGGAAAGTGACCACTTGGAAGACCGAGGCGTAGACGGAAGGATGATACTAAAATGTATACTAGGGAAATAGTGTTGAAGGGTGTTGATTGAGCCGATATGGCTCAGAATAGGGAACGGTTGAGCACTGTTGTTAACACTGTAATGAACTTTCGGGATTTCATAAGAGACAGCGGATTTCTTGACTAGATGAGTGACTGTTGATTTCCTAAAAACAAAAGACTCTGATCCATGGAATTAGTCGTGGGCTGTCGGTTTGTAAAAGCTGTAACTAATCGGCATGTGTAGAGCAAAGTTTTAATGAACATTGATTGCACGAAAACAATTTCAGTTCAACATTTTGATGTCGCAAAAGAAATTCCGCCAAAAAATATTTTTCCTGCATTTCCTTTGTTTTGTCACGTGATGTGTGGCTTCCGCCAGTGACAGCAGACGTTAATACAAATCCAGAGAAGGAATCCGTGCCGCACGAAACTCGGCATGGGCATGATTAAACGTTGTCAGCATGAATCGTCGGTGTATAATAAAATTATAATTGTGTTCGTGGATAATGTCTGACTGCCCCCGACAGCCGAACTGACCAAAGCCTCACAGACGCTGTCACGTATCGACAGTAAACATGCAACGGGCAGATTTAGCCTCGAAGAACACGCCCACCTTCTTCTAAGTAAAGTGTTTAGTTTGGAATATTGACCACAGTGCGCTTCAAAAAATACGTTCTTATAAAACTTTCTTGTGTGAGACATTAAGGAAATTGTAAAAAAAATTATTAAATGTGTTCACAGCACATGCAGAAAAGGTTAGTCGGTTTAGATTTCTAACCCTCTGCTCGTAGAACGCAAAGAATCAGTTGGATTAGCCATGGCGTGCCTCAAATGCGCACCCGAAAATCCGAATCAACCTTTTACGTGTAACATGCAAAATTGTTCTTGTACGCTGCATGCAATATTTTGTCACATTGATTGCATATTGTCATGAAATTTAAATATCAACTAATCAGTGAATCTCAAAAATGTGTTTCAAGCTTAACGCGCTTCAGAAGGATTACAGACGGAAATCTCTTGTTTGTCTTCGGACGCGTCCCTTACCAGCGACTGTTTGTAAAATACGGCGAGGGTCAGCTCTGGCACAAGGCGACGTCGCTTGGGTTAACGACGAACGAGCGTTAAGACAAGCCGCTCTCTCATTACGGAAGTCATCTTATGCATGGAATGAAGAAGTAATGGGAAGATTATAACAGTAAAACATTAATTAATTAGAACAGAGAGTATATTTAGGCAGAAGTCTATTGCGAATTGTAACGAAATGAGATATGAGGAATGAGGCAGAATGACTTCGTCTCTTGAATCAGCCTCATTTCCTTCGCAGTATCGACCACTATCGGTGCTTGTAGTGAAAAAAGGGTTTACGTCCACCTCTAGCTTCGTTGATTGGCAATAAGTATTTTATAAAGTGGTACCATGGTGGTAAGCAGTGAGCCATTTTGTCTTCGGCACTTGGTAAGATCGACTTCAGTCAGTACCCGTTGCGGCTGACGAAGAACGTTCTTATCGAATTTCAGAGGTGTGTGCTAATAAGATATTCTGAGATTTGATGTTTCACAGTGGCGAAGACGCCAGTGTAGGTAGATACCAGCGTTTTGGAGGAACATACTGTCTCCATCTTCAGCCGTACATGTCCACAGCGAATGTCAACTTAGAACAACTTTCTTTGCTTCGTGGCAGTTTGTTTAAAACAAAAGCGAACTAAGAACAGACTGTTTTGTTAGTAAAAGTTTTTTTGTAAATGATTAGGAATATTAGTGGGACTTACAGAAAATAGACTTACTCGCCACAGATGATCCGGTGTGAAGTCACGACCAATCGATGGGAAGTCTAGTGAGAAAATTACATTCCTTTATTAACTGTGTTCATTTTGAGATAGCAGACCTCGAAAATAAATGAGACGAAATGAACGGAAAGAGACTTAATAAATGACGACGTGAAGCAACAGCTAATCGCCCTCTTCAGGAGCCAAATGTTTTTTATTGTCACGACAGAGACAACTGTGACGTTGAGGAGTACAAATTAATTTTCATTCTAAATAAAATACTCAGAATCTGGGGATTTGATAACTAACTAACGAGAAGCAAATAGTTGCTCGGCTAGTCAAGAGTGAGTACAGTATTTGCAGAACCAGAATTTTAATTACTGTGTACCTAGTAATCCGCCACTGACCCTCTCCCTAGCCACAGGAGTCCAGTCCATACTCTCACATGTTATTTCTTTAAGATCCGTTTTAATATTATCCTTTATACATCGCTAATAATCACACATGTGATTACTTTTCTTCGTGTTTTTCTGCTAATGGGTTTTAATTACACCCACGCCAGTCTCGCGCCTCTAGATGTCGTCACCCTAATGATGTTTGCTGAGATTAAAAGCTACGACTTTTTTCTCTAAAGTCAAAGTTTCATAAAATCCAGAATTCAGCAGAATATGCCTTTCATTCCATTAGCTGCAGCCCGTCTTCAAAGTGACAGAATATATTGAATTTGTCTTCTGTGTGAAGTGCGCTCCAGATAAACCCCAAGGGATCAGTTTAATTAATGTTTTGTGGTGTGACTCAGCTGAGTGTTTCCTGCACACGTCTCCTTTCAACAACAAAAGATACATTTCATCACACCTAAATTGTAATGTACTGTACCCAATAACACGAAAATTTGAAGTTCTGCATCTAACAGATTTATCTGTGAGGCTGGAGATAGGCTGAAGTACATTATAAAATCCTTCGCTCATTTCCTGTGTTGTTATGTCAATATATACCGGTTCTCAATTTCCTGATTCAGCGAAATTGCTCTTGACGTTAATTTGAGTGCCTTCAGATAATGAACGCCCATGCATGGTCTCAAATTGGCTGCAATTATTTTAGTCACGTGGCTACGGCCATCTGCTGCTGCCGTGTTCTGAGTATTGTTCCAGCGGGTTAAAAATATCGAAAGCTCTTGAAGTTCAATATTGTTGGGCCCTCACAAATTAAACCTTTAAAGCCCAGTGGTAACCATATGTACCACCTGCATTAACAATAAATGACACTGCAATTTCCCCACACAATATATTTATTTATTTATTTCATATAATGCTCGGAAAACAAAATTAAAAAAAACTGATCTTTGCAATGGTGAAATGTTGTGTCCTCTTTGCGGTACGCGCTGAATCTTTAAATATTATTGAGATGAGTTTCGGCTTCAAATGGTTTATTAATCTTTTTTCTTTGAACACTGTTTTTCTAGTTAAAGAAATTGTCTGTCACCCACATTTTGTGATTCGAAAATTTAAAATAACAAATTAATTTTGTTTCGTTGATTTTCAAATAAATATAAACCCTTCAAATTCTTTAATTTAGTTTTGAATAATTTATAAACAGGCTTACATATATTTTATCTACAAACCGACTTAAGTCAATAAATTTAAATCATCTCATTTAAGTTATATCAGTACCCAAATACACCAAGTAGTTTGCTAAAAGGAAATCCTTAACCAAATTTAAATACATCTGCCTTAAACCTTTGAAGTCGAAGCTCGTCAAATAATACTTAAGAATTCAGTTCGTACCGCTAAGAAAACACAGCTCTTTACCATTAAAAAGATCGATTGTTAACGCCGTTTAAAGAAATAATCGCTGTTTACACCGAGAATCGTACCAATCATGGAAATACAAAATGCAATTTGCTGTTTGTTACAGAAGATGGAACATATAAATTACCACTGGACTTTAGAAGATTAAAACTTACGTTTACATGCTTATTCCTGTAATGGACTGAACGCGTGTGGGAAGACAGGTTTAAAATAACTTTTAAAATGTATGATTATTATTAATTTTTATGACTGTGAAGGTTAATCAATTAACTGAGTAGGCCGCAGTTCGATCCTCAGCAAGGACAGCGACTTTCCTGTTTACTGCCATTTGTAAAGGCTCTAAGGTCAGTCCTTGGGGACAAAGGGGCCGGAACGTGGAACTCGCCACACACCTACATCTGTTGTGAATTACATTGTCATCACGTCTTCGTGCTTTGTTGTTTAGGTACAGAAACAAATTTTAAAAAGTTTAACAATTCATTTAACGAAAGAAAATTTGAATGTGCCCCGTATTTAATTCCTCGAAAATTCTTTTCTGCTCAGAGAATGTTTCTTGCTTGCTTTGTGTTTGTTGTCTTGTGCTGGAAGCTGCGTCGTCTAAGTTGATTTCCAGCCGAATTGGTGACCTGAGTGCTTGTAATTAGCAAGAACAGGGCACCCTGCATCAAACGAAAAAGTTGGTTTTAATTGAAAATCAATAGAGCGTTGAGCAGTCGCTGATGACGCGGCGAAAGTGCCCCCCTTTCCCCTGGGTCTTTCTTAAAACAAACTGCAATGAAATGATAAAACGTCTTGTTTAATTATGGTCTTCCCGGGATATAGCGGTATAAAAAGAAATATGAAGGAAACTGAGAGCTAAGACTGGCTTATTTGGAATTGTGGAAAATTGCTTCGATTATTTTTTCTAATTAGCAGGAAACTGGGAGAGACAGATTGTAACTCATGACGTGCAGAATTCCCTTTCTACTGAATCCCATCCACGAACGGAGAACACTAGAAATGTTTGCTGTCTACAATACCGAATTAAAACTCGAGGTCAGAATTTCTTAAAGTCAGATTTCAGATTGTAGTTAGTGTCACTTTAAAGCCGCCAAGATGGACAAAATAAATTCTTCTCGGGCTGCCAGCCGTGTAAAATGGCTCCATGAAGAAAGCCATCTTGTTCCTCGTCCTGTTAACCTGTTAATGATTGAGTTGGGATGATCTTCTGGTCTCTCATCGGTGGCTGCTAAATGTACAGCTCGCGTTGTTTCTCTACTGTGCAAAATTTACTACACTGCCTAATGGATCTTACAATGCAAATATTTGGCTCCGCTAAATTCCAGCTCGTGGTGGCCTGGACTGTTGCCAGAAGCGACTCCCGGGAAATCGAAAAATGCCTGAAACACTGCGCTAATCCATTTGGCCGAGTACTGGGGCTTACCTCGTGGTGTCAGACGACCGCCGCTAGAATGCCCACGTGTTTGAACCTCGCCCGAGAAGACTCTCGCCTTCGTCGTTGCCAGGTCAGAATTGCGACAAGCGGAGTCAGTCGTGGAGGGAAGTGTTCCGCGCTGCTGTGACGCCTGCAGAGAGATGGCTCCTCACGCGATCCCATTTTGTGATGTGGGGAGCACAGATCCACGCCGCGACTGTGTGTGGATGCGACATGAAAAATGCTTTCGATGACGACGAAAACTATAAATGTGCGCTTTCCTAAGTAGGCCTAGCCCGTATTTTTATGTTTTAGTCTACGAAATCTCCAAACTTTTCCGCCCAGGATTTCAGAGCGAAATAAGCCTGTTCCCAAAGTAGCCCCTTTTCGATTGTCATTTGTGTTTGTATTAATTACATCTTTATACAGACAACTAACATTTCTTTTTGTATCGGAAACATTTATCGACAAAAGCACATTTAGATATTATTTTTAAAAATGGCAATTGGAAATTCTTAATGGCGTTTAAACTACAGAAAACCAGACGTGGGTAGATCTTGAAAGAGATAAGAAGATACTTTTCGTTAAAAAGCAGATGGTGTATATAGTCACCATTAAACATTAAAGGGTTAACGGATTAAAATGTCAATTTGATACTTTGACATGAAATAAATGAGCGTTTTAGGCATGGCCGATGTTCATTTTAAATGCTTATTTTTCGTTTGATATACAGCGTAATCTCACACACATGTCGGCCTATGTAATCAATGTGTGTATTAATTACAAACTGAAATGTTCATATCACAGAATGTTCGAGAGACAGGCCACTTTAGTGAGTGCGTAATTGCAAGCTCGTCACGTGTCACTGGTGTTTTTACAACTCGGAAACAGTCAATCACGAATCTTGAAGTTCGACTTTAATGCAAAACTGGGATCGCATGTCGTTGTGTGTCTGTTGTGATTAATGGCACTGCGACCAAGACAAGACAAGAAAATATTTTCCGCAGACCCACGTATGTCCTTAGTTGAGGGAAACTGGCGCTTTGTCATTGTCACGTTGGTGTTTCTGGGTGGGTGGGGGGGGGGGGCGTTTCTTAGAGCACTTTCCTTCTTTCTATCTAAATGGTCCTCTCCCTTCAGATGCAACTTGGGACAGTTCCATCAAACGATCTGCTTGTACAAAGATGGCCGTCTTCTGGGTTGCTGCGTCGTGATTCTGGTAGAACTTTATCGACGTTTCAGAGGTACTTGTTGTCTCTATCATTAGGTGAGTCACCCCGAGTTCACTTGGGAATCTTAGGCGTACGATGAAGGATAATACTAAAATGTATTTAAGAGAAACTGGGTGCAAAGATTTTTACCCGATTTGTTTGGCTCAGGACAGGGCCCAATAACGGGCTCTTGTGAGCTGAGTAATGAATCTCGGGGCTCAGTAAATTACAGGGGTTTAGTTTAGGAAGTAAGCTACTGTCAGTTAGATTTGCGAATAGGTGAATATGTTGTATAAATCTTGAAATGTTGGCGATGTCTGGCCGGGAGCAATGCACGATTGCTACTAGTCGGAGTAGAGTTTGGACACAAGACTGCATGTATCGTCCCGTATAAAAACACTTTAACGAAAGTGAGACAGAAGAAGTCGTATCTCAGGAAACAAAGCATTGTACTTGACGCCAGCAATAATATTAATAATAATAATACGTTCGAAAGTTTTTCAGAAAATAAAATTGATCGAGTGTCTGTAACTGCAGTCATCAAACAAACGCTTTGCTGCACTCGGTTCAAGTTTCTGGAAGCTTCCATGGCTGTGATGGAAAACGACTTGAGCTTTTCTTACGAACAGTCCCGCCTCTTTTGAAAAGTGCTCTGGTGCTTTTCAGGTCTCTTAACAATCTTCCACGAGGAAATACGAAAATATTGTGACAAGCTGAAAGCATTCGCAACGAAGATTCCTGCGTCATGCGTCATGCGTCATTGTGCACTGTGCTGTCACAGCGACGCATGCGCGGTGCAAAATGAAGTGGAGGGCATTATTGGAATGTTTGCGTTTGAAGCAGGAACATCGCATTCACACATGTGACCCCGAAACTTATGTGAATAACATTTAAGAATTCAGTCCGTACCGCGAAGAAAACACGACACTTCACCATTACAAAGATCAACTGGTTAACGCTGTTTAAGGAAATAATCGCTGTTTACAGTGAGAATCATACGAAACACACGAATAAACAATGCAGAGTGATTGATTGCTGATTGTAGGTGGTACATATACTTACCGTTAGTTTTTGAAGGGCTAGCCATATTTTGTGCCTGAAATCCATGCGTATTTTGTCAAATATTTAAATTCCGTGTGAAACTGGAAAAGTACAGTTTATCATCAAATATCGTTGGTTACACTGGACTGTTCTGTGGAATGATCTCTCTTAGTTTCAACAAATGGTGCAATTTCTGTTATTTAATGATGATGATGATGACGACAACAGTACGCAGCGACGCTGATGTTTGTAATCGTTGTTGGATGGATTCTTCGTGTGTGTTAAATCATAGAACCGCTGTCTGTGGTCTTTTGGTCCACCATTTAGTGTAGGTTGGAAGTAAGAATGCCTACATTTCGATCCGGCAGCGGGAACATTTGTGAAAGACATTTTTGTTTGTTGCAGGGAACCTAATGGTGATCCTTGTGGTGAGTTTTTCACGACGTCTGCGTTCAATCACCAATTTCTTCCTGGCGAACCTCGCAGTGGCTGACTTCTGCGTGGGTGTGTTCTGCGTCTACCAGAATATCTCCATCTACCTTGTGTCCAGGTAAGCGACACGTGCCC